>JARDUL010060918.1:0-12052 GCA_030265205.1 Dirona pellucida | reverse complement strand
CTAGTCCCACAGATGGCATCTTTATTCTATGTATAAATGTCTGTCTGAATTAATTATTATCATGTTTTAGGGTTTAAAAGGTCAAATCATGGCCTTTGAATACTCTGTATCTCACAATAACTGTTTCAAAATTAGAGACATGACATGCAATTATTTTGAAAAAGTAAAAAATATATAATAATGAATATAATAGTTAATAATTAGTTAATAATTCATCCCATCACGCATATTTTAAAATATAGAGCTTTTTATCAATGGCGTTTTTTTAAATTTATGATATTTCGTTTTGAAAATGTTATTCTAAATTATCATTCCAGAAAATTGAAGAGTTCAGGAATAAGTATGGAAATGGAGCAAACAACCAGGATATAAGAAGTGATGCAAGGAAGGTGAGTTGTTTGGGGTTTTTTTAAATACAAGGAGACCCAGTGAAGCCAAGAGTGTGCAAATAGGAATAAAAGGAATGTTTCTGAGTTTCTAAACAGGTCCATGGGATTATCAACCAGTGCTTTTTCTTTCTCCTTTTTATGATACGTTCTCTTCTTTAACTTATACCCTTTAAAGCAGCTTTAAAATCTAAAAAAGACGAAGTTTTAAGATTATGAAAACAAAATATAGGGGATGCCCCATCTCTTCCTGAGGCAACAAAACCCAAAACAACCCAACAAATATAAAGAAAAATGAAAGAAGAAAAAAAAAAGAGGTAAGGAAGAGAACGGATAGAAAATAAGAAGAAAACTTTTTTGAGAATACAAAATGCTTCTCTTATCTTTGAAAATATAGGCTTGCCATTGTAAAATGCTTTAAATCCTTCGTTTGTTGCAGTGAAAATACAGTTTGGAGATGTGCTGTTTATTGATAAAGGGGAAACCTGAAAAGGTTATGTATTTTTAATTGTATTGTATGTCATTGAAGCTTTTTTACTTTATATTTTATATTTTGGATAAACCAGGCTTCCTGCAGTCTTATCAGGTTTTTGTATATTTTTTATACGTGTTAATTCCTTCCATCTGTTTATTGACACCAGGAGTACGAGTTTTACTACAGTGAAGAGGAGGAGATTAACATCAGTCTCAACGTGTTTGCCGTCAACACGCAGAAAGCTTATGGTGGCAAGAACGAGGTCAGAGCACAGATGGGAA
Source organism: Dirona pellucida (assembly GCA_030265205.1). Classification (NCBI taxonomy): domain Eukaryota; kingdom Metazoa; phylum Mollusca; class Gastropoda; order Nudibranchia; family Dironidae; genus Dirona; species Dirona pellucida. The sequence goes on along the minus strand of JARDUL010060918.1, from coordinate 10,910 downwards.
TTGGAATTGACTGTGATAATGGTGAGTCTGTTATAGTAATAATAATAATAATAATAATGATAATAATAATAATAGATAGCATTTCTATAGCGCTTTCTTCTTCTTTCTTCTTTCGTTAAGATGTAAAAGGCATGTCTGCCCATTCTTGCAAATATGTTCCATACAGAAATGCACATTATAATTATAGACATCGTACAACACATTTAATTCAATTTAGTGCATTTTTAAATGCCTCCAAAGACAAACTGCTGATTATATTATTGGGGAGATTGTTCCAATCTGTGATTGTGCGGAGAAAGAAGCTGTGTTTGTATGTATTTGTCCTTGCGTGAGGTTAAACAGGCTCTAAGCGCTTTACAATCATAATATAAAACATAAAACACATTGACAGTAAATAAATATAGTCATTCATGAAGTAAAAAGGTGGAATTTGAGTTTAGATTTAAAGACTTCCTGAACACCTGACATGCACCAGTAGTGTGTTCCAAAAATGGGGTGCCGATAAAGTAAATGATTGCTCACCAATTTTTTTCAGTGATTTTTGGTTTGACCAACATTGATTTGTCGTTGATATAAAAATATATGAATAAGGAATAGGCACTGATAGTAGACAGAATGATAGTAGATTAATGTTACAGTGCCAGTGAGAGACAAGAACAAGGATAGAAAAAAAGATTTTCGGCAAACAGGTTTGATTCTCCGCGTTTTACGAAAATATTTTTTCTATTCTTGTTCTTGTTTGTCACTGGTACCTTATCATTATCCTGATGCAGAGTCCTTCTCCTGATGCAGAGTCTTTCTAGCCATGTGTTAGGTGATGAGTGGTGTAAGTCCTCATTGGCATCTGGATCCATTTGTCATGTGCACCCTTCAGAGCTTGACACATGGCTGGTCCCTACACTGCTTATTGCGGTATAAAGGCGATTCGATAAACAAACAAACCTTATCATTATCCTTCTATTGTAATATAGTGTCATTGGTTTGACGAATGGGAAATGTACGAATGGTGCCGAGCTCAAAACATGATGTTTTTTAAATTATGATAACTTTGTCGCCTGGTTTTATGGGTGGATAGTGGAGTTGGAACATTAGCCTCTTCGCATAGTGGGAAAAATAGGAGGTCCTGTGTCTACACTAGGCATGTCAAAGAACCCATGCAAGAAGCTTTATATTTCATATTACCCTTTTTCATCTTGAACCCATAAACAAACTATACCTTTTATTGGCAGCCAGTGGCACAGTGGTTAAGCCACTCACCTTTGTTCGAGAGGTCGTGGGTTCAAAACCCGGTCGAAGCACTGGATTTTTTCTCAAGACCTTGATCCCACTTTGCAGCGCTGCATTGCGGCTGACACCTGGGTTATTCCGGTCTACCCACAGAATAGACCCTAAAGACAAATTTCCCCCTGAGATGAATAAAGGGAATTTTAGTTTTGTTTTATTATTTACAACTTGTTCTCTTTTATAAAATTTAGAATATTCTGAAATCGGAGGAGACGAAGAGCTCCCTCTCGGCCAAGAATTCCAGGAACTCCTCAAGTGTTTCCAGGATGACCGACACAAACCACCGCACTTGAAGTATGCCATGGCACAGAAAGTCATTGAACAGTTGTCGTAAGTATTTGATGTAGATACCTTTCTGACAATTATGTAACACTTTGCCAAGACAAAAAATACTATGACAGTTCTTTAGGATTGAAAAGCACATGTGCCTGAATTCTTATTTTGTGCGGCGCTGCACTGCGGTTGACTTTTGTTCTAAATATAGCTGAAAGACAAAATGCCCTTGTACAAAATAAAGGCAAATTTTATCTATTTTCATTTCATCTATTTTAATGGATTCTTTTTAAAACTATTTTTTTTTTTTCATTTCAGTATTTCGCAGAAACTCACCAGTATGTCGGAGAAGGAGAGGTTGGAGCAACACGAGTTGGACACGAAATGCCTGATGATTTTACGTGGCATGATCCACAACAAGATTGTCCTTTTACCCGAAGACTGGGAGATAAATCCTAAAGGGAACAAGAGGTAGATTTATTACCACGACTGTATTGTAATTGGAGGCAAGGTGGCCTAGTGGTTGGGGCACCGGACTCTCATGGCAAAGGTCGTGGGTTCGAATCCTATCGCAGTCACTTCGTTGTTTTTCTTGGGCAAGAAACTTTACTTCAATTGCTTCACTCGACCCAGGTGTAGAAATGGGTACCAGCTTGTTGCTGGGGAAGTAATCTGTGATGCTATCCAGAAGGGTGATGTATATTGTCACTCTGTCCGCTTCACGCTACGGAAACCGGGATAAACACTGGCTCTATGGGCCTCAAGGCTCGAAACGACTTTACTTTAGCCACTGATGTTTTGAAGGATATCCAAAAATGTGACAAAATGAAACCCTTTTCATAGGGAGCAGATGAAGGAAACGGTTTTCTTTTTTTCCTTTTTCCTTTTCATTTTTTAATGTTTGCGCATATTGTTTTGATAATGCTATGCAGTGTTGTGAAAATATTTACTTGGTATATGATGATTAATGTTGGGATAATATAAGTGCTAATGATTTCTCGTTTTCATTTTTACCAGTTCATAGTCATGAGGCTTGATTTATTTGTAGTTGAGATAATATTCACCAATTTATTAAACAATGGTGTTATGGAATATCATACTATTCACTGTTCTTGCCATTCAATGCAATTATTTAAGTCTTTGTGTGAATGAAATTATTCTTTTCCTTTTTCCAGGGGCCTCCGAAACATAGAGGATGTACAAAATGCTTTGAATCATTACAACGTTATTGACAGTGTCCTCGGCCATTTGTCCCGACAACAAGACGATATTGTTCGGGAGTTACTGGCCTTTGTTGCATGCTTGCTATTCAGTGGAAATGGCAATGTGCAGGTAAGGAACAAGACTTAGTTCAGTACAAGTGGTTTGATGGCGCCGGCACCATTCAGGGGTAATCGTAATCATTAAGCGACGTCTCGATTAGGGGGGATCATTTTATAATCATATGCTTTCATAGTGGAGTTTTCAGGGAAAGGTATTCAGAGTTTAATGTTTATGAACATAACCAAATTATTAGTTGCTTGCTAGGACACATGTTGCTACAATGAATGACCACCATACTAAATTATTTCTGACCAACTTTATCTCACTTTTTGCCCCCTTATGGGGGTGAGATGGCCGAGTGGATAAGGCATTGCACTGCAACCTGGGCGACCCGGGTTCGAGCCCCGCTTCAGGCATTTCGTTTTTTTCCTTGGGCAAGATTCTTAACCCCTGATTTGCTCACCTGGACAACATGGGTGATTCCTGTTGACATTAGGCTAACGCTTGATGGATTATCTTTATTCTTTATTCCTTCTTAGGAATGCCAGGTGTCTGCTCCTTACGGTGCAGCGCGAAGGGCTGATTTTTTTGATTTTTTTTTTTATCTCACTTTTTGCCCCCTTATGCAAGGCGGTGTCTCCATTAAGTGGCTGAATTTTAATACAAGGATGACTTTTTCTATAGAAAAAAATTCCCTGTCCTGAGGGTTGTCCCTATGAAATGTCTTTCCCGTTTTCTCTTATCCGACATGCTCACTTAGCCAACATGTTTAACGGCAGTCAATGATGAAGGCTGTAGTTGATTTTTTTTCCCCACAACTTGATCATGCTTTTTAGGAAGTACAGAAAGAATATTTAAATTGTACTCTCAACTTTGATGCTCATTAGAGTGGTAAAATATTTTAGTGTTCAAAATCTAACCTTTTGAATTTTTGAGACTAACTCCACCCCCCCCCCCCCCCCCCCCCACCCCACCCCCCTCCCCCTAATATTATCTGGGCCTAAGTATATTTCTAGTTGATCATTTATATTTTATTTCAGGAAAGTATGTATCGATATTTTACCGGGACAAGGGAGGAAACCTTCTTTTTTGCCGTTAAGAACAGAATGCAGTTATCTGCCCTTGCTACCAGAGAAAAGTGAGTAATTCATCAACTGATGATTATTGGTTTTATGTGCCTTTTGACCTTCGAAAGAAATAAAAAAGACAGCTGTGAAGAAAATATCTGTGAATTTCTGTATTTTAACTTAAAATTCTATCTCAAAGAGAGGAAAGACTCAGATTAAATCTGAGATTGAAAATAAAAATGCGTTAAATTAAATTAAATGTGTTGTACGATGTCTATAATTATAATGTGTATTTCTGTGTGGAACATATTTGCAAGAATTGGCAGACATGCCTTTTGCATCTTAACGAAAGAAGAAGAAGAAGAAGAATATAAATGTTGTTATTGCATTTATGAAATATAACTTCACTCATCATTTATGTTCGATTCATTGCTAAATTTTTGTATAAGTGTTGATTCAACACAAGTTTGTGCAATTTAGAACGTGTTATGGCATTTTATTGATGTATTCAGCTTAGCAGTTTCGATGAATCTTCATGTCCCATTTCAACTTTTTAAACTTTTTCAGACGTCTGCTTCATGCAATGCATCAGTCCAAGATTGAGGAGTTGGTGACACAGGCCAAAGCCTTGCAGAAAGCCATGAAGTCTGGGATGGCAAATGCAGAGGTAAGGTTGACACTTGTCTCTATTTCAAACATGCCTAATTTCTCCTTTGAAATAACAAAACTGTGATTGCTTTGAAGCTGGTAGTCCAGCTGGTGTCAACATCAAGCCTGGCTTAGTCTTCAAAACGTGACCTGATATCCTGATCTGATAAGATAAGATGGCTCAGAATATTGATCAAGGAAATTGTAATTCACATGGGATTAGAAATTGAAGCAAATAAGAGATGGATGATTGGATTTTCTGCTTCCCCTGATGTTTTTAAACAGAACGATAGTAGGATAATGCTACAGTGCCAGTGAGAGACAAGCACAGGAATAGAAAAAAGATTTTTGATGACCAGGAGAATCAAACCCATGCCTGCCACAGCAACACAACCTTGCCGTGAACAGTAAACCAACTCACTACCTCTGAGCCATGCCTGATGTTTTTATGGCCTCAGAAAATCTTTGTTTGAACTCTTAGTTATGAGGATATTAAGTTTGTATATTTTATTTATTCAAGAAGATAAGATAGGCTTTCTAATAGTGTTTGAATGTCACAAATTTGTTTTGTTTTTAAATGATTTAATGTTGATTGTTCCCACAATTGCTGTTTCTTTGACAAATTCACGTGTTTTGTTTTTTCTTGATGGTAAATATCTTCCAAATGTCCAAATTAGGCGTGTCATCAACACGTTATAGATGCCGGGTGGTAATCAATATGAGGATAAAAGGAATAGAAAAATGTGCCACTGTAAAGCGCTTAGAGCATGGTGATGATCATGAATAAGCGCTATATATAAATGTACATTATTATTATTATTATTATTATTATTATTATTATTATTATTATTATTATTATTATTATTATCTGTTTATTGGAACAGTGTTAATAGTAATATTTAATATCACAATACTACAATAATATAAAAGCACAGATGGTTATTGATACTCGTACATTTTTGTTGTTCATTTATTATGTTATTTTTGTACGTTTTTCTTTTTGTTGTAAATATTTGTGACGGACTATCGTCTCATCTACTCCATTGATTTGTATAACATATTCAACTAAAAAGTTTGACCCGAAATAGATTTTCACTTCAAACCTTGTTGGCTAGCATAAAGAACACCACCAGTCATTTACCTTTGTTCAACATAAGCAATACAGGTGGAAAGTTTAAAAAAGAAATAATAGATAATAGATCAAATTCCCTATCTTAATCCCAGGAGGAAATTTGTCTTTAGGGTCTATTCCAAGGGTAGACCAGAATAATGATGATGAATCACATTCCTTACTTTATAATCGTCTCTTTCTTTTTTATGTTTAATCGTTCCCAATACATTGAATGTTCAATATCCATTTCCTGAGCATTGCAATTAGATTTCTTTGTGTGCGGACGTTAGACGTTAGACTGCAGCATTCATGATTTACTCAAGAATTGTTTAATAATTAATTTTGTTCTTTGGGGTGTGAATGGCCTAATGTCTAGAGGCTGCACGGATCATGCTGTTCTGAAACTACTTAAGCTACCATACAATTCTAAGCGTGGAGGAGGACTTCAAGAATTGGATAGATATCCATAGAATGAACATGCTGCACAAGGGAAGACAAGGAAACGCGGCACTGCTAACACAGACATTACAACCCCACAGCCAAAAGGAGAATTCCTATATATTACCATACTCCAGAATAAACAGCCACAAAGCCTTATTCTTTCCAAGTACTCTGCGCTTGTGGAATGCATAACCCGACAAAATTAGATCTGAGAAAAATGTAGAATACTTTAAAGATTTACTACAAATTACACCTACAGTCAAACGCAAATTCTTCTCGCAGCAGTGAAACACACCTGACCACCACCATCACACAGTTGCGTTTATCTTCAAATTAATGAAGCTGCGACTTAATCGATTGGATTGGATTGGATTGGATGGAGGTGTAGCCATACGATACTACTACTACTTTAGTGTTTTATGTTTTTTGTTTTCTGAGTTTGTTAGCTGACGAAGGGGGACCTGAAACGTTCTTTGTTCTGTTACTTGTTTTACATTTGAAGCTATACCATTTCCCCCTTTTTTGACATATTATATCTAGAGCATAATGGCAACACAAAGAATAATCTCAATTTAGAAAACAAAGAATGTAGAATAGAATTGCTTCAAGTGTATAAAGTATACAATACATAAACATTTTGGGTTTCTCCTTTATCAATAACACAGCACATCTGACATCGGCGCGAAAATTTAGAAAAAGCACAGTCAGAATATAACCAAATTTAATTATTTTTTTTAAAATGAATATTTAATCTAGATTTAAATTATATTATATCCTGTAGAGCTCCGTACTGCTCCAAGTTATAACTGTTCTAAAGATAGCTTTCAAAACAAACAAATGTTTATGATTTTCAGCCATTATGCTTTGTTTTACTTGTAGAAGTGTTATGATGTTATATTTGTGATTCCCCTTAATCAATGTCATGCTTTCAATGTTCGCTCACCCATGACGCACTTTTCTGACCTGTCAACTGTTCAGGACGCATTTGTGGCCACCCAACTGGGTTCTATGTTGTCTATGGTGAAGAGGTCGACGTTGAACGTAAAAAAGTCAAAAACGAGTTTGGTAAGTCTCATGATGTAATATCTACTTTGCTTTTCCCTCCTCATATTTTATGCCCCAGCAATAATGTACCATGAGACGTCAGAGGCAGAGTGGGTAGACTATTTGATTTGATATTGAGTCGTCTCAAGTTTGAATCCTGGGTGAAGTTACAAATGTTGAGCATGATAGTCCTTGCTTGGGAAAGAAAGAATCTTTACACATTATTTTCCACTCTACTCTGGTGTCAATGAATATCTAGTTACAGGCAGCATGTTAGTGTGATGAGCCTGTCAGGTTGTTCTACTGTATGATTTCCATGGGAGTTAAGAAGGAAATTAAATAAAACGGCCTGCTGGGGGATATTATCATCATCAGCTTGTGCCATGCTTGAATGCGTCGGCAATCATGGCTCTCCACTCCTCCCTCTCTCCTCTTGCTCTGATGGTATCGACGTTTCTTTCTGTGCCCAGCCACGTTGATATGTCATCCATCATCTTTTTCCTTGGTTTCCTTGGGGGATATTATACTTAGCTTAAAAACAAAAATGCTCTTGTAGCTTTTCAGATCATTAATTTAAGACTTGATTTTCTCGGAAATTTGGCCACTACTGAACATGTACCACAACTTACTTGAATTGTTCTCTAATTTTTATGTTTTTGAATGTAAGCCCCTTGTGTAATGTTTCTTTTTTGTGTCAAACGTTTCATTTCAAATTATTTGTTGTAGCTCTATGTTGAATTTATTAACGCGCCGCTCCGCTGAGAACGCATGGGTAGAAGTTGAGCGTTATATAAATTCACTATTTACTATTTACTATATTGCTATTATATTATTTGGGTCCTTAACTTGCAGTTAGTTGTAATTTGTTTTTTTAAGTTAAATGTCTTTATGTCAGAAGTTTTTATCTAATTGTGTTATCGAGAAGGACACAGTAAGAATGCAAAGGTAAACAGGAATTACAGAAAGGAACTTTTTCATGTGTTGAAAATATAATTTTACAAAGGGCAAAGAATGCCTTATATTAAAATAATAATATGAGTTATTCATATTGATGGATTGTGTCAGGCAATGAACAGAATTCTTATTTTTCACATGAGATTGCGTGCACCTCTGATTCCTTTATCATCAGTGATTGAAGTCAAGTCCATAAGAGCCATGAGGCCCATAGAGCCAGTGCTTGTCCTGGTTTCCCTGGCGTGAAGCGGACAGAGTAACAATACGTCACCCTTCTTGATAGGACGCTGGTCTGTCACAGATTACTTCCCCAGCTGTAAGCTGGTACCCATTTTTATACCTGGCTCATGTGAGGCAATTGGAATAAAGTTTCTTGCCCAAAAATACAATGAGGTCACTAGGATAGGATTTGAACCCACAACCTTTGCCATGAGAGATCGCTGTCCTAATGATTCAGCCATCTCGCCTCTGTCAGTGATTGAACATTCATAAATAATCTTGCTATTTTAACATGTAAAGCGCTTTGAGCCTGTCCATATGGGGTAAAGCGCTATATAAAAACTATATATTATTATTATTATTTTTTCATCTCTTTAAATGAAGTCGTCCAATCGCAAGAGAAGCAAATACGGAAGTAATCTGAACCTGAGATCGCCACAGGGGAGTGGCTTTTTGAAGGGAGGAGAAAAACTGGCAACGGCCATCAACGGAGGTTCTTTAATGGTTCCTGACGTGGGAGGGAAACCCAATCTGGGCAGCAAAATAATGGGGAAGTCCCGACCTCCGTCTGCCATGCCCACCAAGAAGAAACAAGTATCCCCCACCATGCCAGAGCCAGAGGTAGAAATCAAACTTGAGGTAAGAAGAACTGTGAGAAATATAGAAAATTGATTTCTTGTCTTCGAACAGAACTATGAGACATAGCGCAACTGTTCGAATTGGAGAAAATTTGATGTAACATAATTTGTCTATATTATGTTTTGACAAAGTAACTAGGCTGCTAGAAGCAGGTAATGTTGGTTTTTTTATATTTATAAATGTTTGTTGGCTGGTGAAGGGGAAACCCAAAACAGTATCCCCCGCCATGCCTGTCTCAAAAGTAGAAATAAAAGTTGAGGTAAGAACTATGAGGCATAATACACTTTTTTCAATTGGAGGCAATTTGTCTTAAATGATGTAAAGTCTATGAGCCTGTGCTTGGACTTGTACAGGGATACAGACTATAAACCCATCTTTATCTCTTAACATTTGCCTGTATGTTTTGACAAAGTAAGTTAACATCCCAGGCAGTCACCCATCCATTCACTAGCCATGATAAACGTTGCTTGTCAACACCAACGGACGACTTGAGTTCACTGTTTGGCCACTGATGCCCTACAATATACGATATGACACATAGTTGAATTTGTTATTATAATTTTTCTTTTGTTTCTGTATTTTTTAAGGAACTGGATGAAGATGAGTTGAAGGAACTGACGGAACACGCCGTCGCTCTGTCGGATGATTTAGACTTCAAGGATGACGGTTACATAGAGCTGGTCCTGAGGGTTCTCGGACTCATGTGTGACAACCAGCAAAAGGGTTTGCAGGTAAGTCATGGCTGGTACAGCCGACATTTTTGGTTGGCTGAATTTCACGTTATATGAATGGTTGATGGAGGTCTTTAATTTGATAAAGAGCTTATGATATGGGGAAGACATATGGTGACGTGCTGAAGCCAAGTGTGTGCAAATAGATTCAAGAGGAATAGGTTGGAGGCCTCTGAAAGACAGGATGAAACAAAGCAAAGCGACGTTTTGGCTTGTTTTGTTTTGTGCCTCACAGGAGCTTCCAACATATTCTTTTTGTATCTATTTATGATATTGACATGGGAACTGCTTATATCTTGAGACAGAATCTTAATATTTATTATCATATCATATCATATTATATCATGGTTAAGGGTTTAATAGGCCAAATGACCTTCGAATACCGTGTATCTCATAGTAATCATTTCAAAATTAGAGATAAATAATTGTTAAAAGAAAAAAAAAGCTTATAGGTCGGTAATTATTATACATCATATTCATATTTTAAAGTATGGAGCTCTTTTTTTTAATGGCATTTTTAAAACATTATTGTTTGAAGGTCAGTCATACATATTTTACTGGTCAGATTCAGTCTGCAGTCTACAGATTGCCTATTACATTAGGTGAAAACCGTTTGCTTGGGTTTCCCATTTCCCAGAGATCGGTCTATTGTGAGTTAAAAATACCTTTGACAAACAACTTTCCAATGGTGAATAAGGAATTTCATGATTATTTTTTCAGTACTTCCCGAATAGCAAAGTCAAGTTGCTGGGAAAATCTTCTAACAATCTTGTCCTATCACAGGATTTGTTTCAGAAAATGTGTAAATTTAATATTATTGTGAAAACTACTGCGAATGAATTCTACCTACGTGTAACAAATGATTCCTATTTTCCTTCTACTTCCAGGACTACCTGAGAGAGCAGCCTGACAACATCAAGTCAGTCAATTTAGTGGCAGAGACGACTCGTTTCCTCAACATTCTGTACGGTAGCATCAATGACAAAACCATTCCTCTCATCACACAGTTGTTTGACACACTCGTGGAATTTACTTCAGTAAGGAATCTCAATATACATAGTAGTATAATGTTTTAGCTTTGTCTTTATTAAAGTTTACATGATTTTAAAATCTAATTTTTCATGACGACGACGATGGTGATGATGATGATGATGATGATGGTGACGGTGACGATGATGATGATGATGATGATGATGATGATGATGATGATGATGATGATGATGATGATGATGATGA
>JARDUL010060807.1:0-12052 GCA_030265205.1 Dirona pellucida | reverse complement strand
TGTACTTGTATTGAGATACACACTGTGTTCCTGTCTTTATCTTCCAAAAACTCATCCTTTTGCTATGTTTTGATAAATGAGAGACGAAAGGGAATGCATAAATTGCTTCCTAAAGACCACAAAACACAACTGGCGACAATTTGGTCAAAACATCGCTTGTAGTTGTGTTATGTTTTGTCTTTAAGAAGCCACGAACGCATTCCCTTTGTCTCACTACCACACCATCGGATTCAGCAAGTCTCCATTGATGGGGAGCCGGTGGCGCAGTGGTTAAGTCACTCGCCTTTGGTTCGAGAGGTTGCGGGTTCAGCACTGGTTTTTTCCCTTCTCAAGACCTCGACCCCACTTTGCCGCTCTGCACTGTGGGTTATTCGCCTGGGTTATTCCGGTCTACCCTTGGAATAGACCCTAAAGACAATTTCCCCATGGGATGAGTAAAGGGAATTCATTTATTTATTATTTCATTATTATTATGAAGAAATGTTTAAAAAGTAAAGAAGCATTGTATAGTCTGCACCCTTGAACAAGTGCAGCTCATTTGACTTTACCTCACAGAAGTTGCGATAAACACATTTCCTTTCCTCCTTTCCTCCTTTCCTCCTTTGCTTCCTTCCTCCAGCGTGACGGACCGTGCGGTGGAACCTCTGAAGCAACAGCTGGCCGAGTTGGAGAGGGCCATCGGGGACCAGCTTGACCAGATTGCGGCCACCAAATGCCAGATCATCAAGAACGATACCAAGATGGAGAAGATGCTGAAGAGCATCGCCAAGTCTTGAGAGAGAATAATAATAATAATAATATATCAAACAAAACTTTCAACGTGCGCGCACACAAGCACTTTTTTTTTTCATTTTGTAAAAAGAAAAATTAAACAAAAAATATTTTGTAAAAATATTGAGGAAAAAAAAAGAAAGATGTTTTTTAGTTTTGCGCAACAGGGATTGCAAGTTTGGTGGTTGCATCGATGATATTGGCATAGCCGTAAAAAATAAATAAATGGATATTTGGATGGATGGATGGGAGAATGGAAGTATGGATGGTGAGAGAATGAATGAATGAATGCGGGAGCGGTGATGAGATACGTACGTAATGATAGACGAGATTAGAATTATTCAACAGGAAGTCAGGGTTTTGTGATGATTTCTAGGCTGTGTGTCTTTTCCATTTCCCGTCTTTATTGAAGCGTTGTCATCAGTAGCACAGAGTACGGTAAAAACCGTGGCTATGTGTGTGCTCTAGAAATAAAAAATGGTCTCATTCATTCGTTTCTATTGTAGCTGACATATTACGTGGCATCAGTGGCTGAGACTGAGAGGCTAGGATGCTGGTCTCGAGATCATGAACTACTGATGTTGAGTCCTTGGGAAAGACTCTTTCCACATTTTTTTTCCCTCACTTGACTCAGGTGTGAAAGTTTCGAATCTTACATCCCTGTTTAGACCGTCGTTCAAAGCTACGTTATGGTGATAATGATAAACGGTAGTATCTGTAGAATATAATCCATAACTTAAAGCTCGTTTTTATTTTGTATACATTTTAGTAGGGAGATGAAATATTTGCTTCATTGATCAAGCATTTCAAGATGAGGGTATAGATTTTTTCTTGTCGACATGTGAATCTTTACATGGGCTGCTAAAGATAAAAAAAAATAAATATTAGATACATATATATATGTGTGTGTGTATATGTATAAATATATCTTATATATAGATATATATATATATATATATATATATAATATCTATTTATTTGTGTCTATAAAGTACAAATGTATTTCTGTTGTGATTGTATTGATGAAATGCCTTAATGACGATGATAGTGATATTTATACGATGTAATGTTTTATCGATACATATGGATTTGTCAATAATATGATTGTTGTTATAATTTATTCTGGAGTCCTCTACTCCGCTGTAAATAGGAATTCAGCCACTCCGTCCAGTTGGTAACCCTGATGGGTTTATTGTCCTTTTTGACACGAGAGAGAGAGAGAGAGGGAGGGAGGGAGGGAGGGAGAGAGAGAGAGAGGGAGGGAGGGAGGGAGAGAGAGAGAGAGAGAGTGTGTGTGTGTGTCAGAGAGAGTGTCAGAGAGAGAGAGAGAGTGTCAGAGAGAGAGAGAGTGTCAGAGATAGAGAATGTCAGAGATAGAGAGAGAGACTGAGAGACAAAACAGAGCGACACAGAGAGAGAGAGCTATAGAGAGTGAGAAAGAGACAAATAGACAGAGAGACAAACAGACAGAGAGACAAACAGACAGAGAGACAAACAGACCAATAGAGTGTTTGTGAGAGAGTAAGAGAGAGAGAGAGTGTAAGAGAGCAGGGGATTGAGAGACATAGAGTGAGTGACCGTTGAGGTGAATCGCATCCCAATATATTATTTATGCATGGATCTAACTGAATTATATTTATTTACAATGCAGTTGGACCAAATTATATACGTACCTGGGCCAAGGTAGATGTTTTTAATGTGTTTAAAATGGTCTCGGCCCATTCAAATTCAAGTTGTGTGTTTGAAGATCTATTCAAACTCTGTGTTTGAAGCCTGGAGGTGGAGGGTTATTTCCCCTGATGGGTTTTTTAAAGCTCTGCCAAATATATTATCACAGAGTCGTGTTGCGTCCTAGCACAGATGAGATTGACAGGTGTTTAAAAGTTGAGTTCCCTCCTCTTGTAAACGATCTGACAGTGATATAGAGCCTGTGAAACAAAACAAACTTAACTGAAGTCTAAAGTACATTTTGTTATAGGATATATTTCCATTTCCTTTGGCATTAGTTTAATCTGAACTCAATGGGTTCATGAATTCTTTATATTTAGATATATGTAGATCATAGGGGAGCCGCTCAACTGGAAGGTAACTCTTCATTTCCAAGATGTATGACTCATTTATGTTGAGTTATTCCCCTTGAGAGATGTTTCGACTTTTTCCATTTTATAAAAACCCAAAATTATATATTAATAGCAGCGTTGAGATTGGCCTATTTTAGTTTAGCTTTAATTTTGCTAGTTTAGAGATAAACCTATTTTATTTTAGCCTTAGTTTAGCTAGATATATATATATGGTGTTTTTAAAAAAAAATTGCATTATTCTTTCTTTTTTTCTATTATTTTTTTAAAAAATACAGTAGCTTTTATATTTTTTAACTTGATAAACTAAGTCATGACAAAGACGGCTACTATCTGTGATAATAATTCTTGCTACCTATGTTGCTATGATGAAATGTTGTGAAGAAAAGAAAAAAACAAAGTCTCTGAGTGTGTCTAGGTCTGTGTTTATTTATTTTATTTTTTTCTTCCACTTTGATGTGTCGGGTACTGGGTTTTGATTTTTAATTTTAAGTATTTTAAGTCCATAATAGTACAATGCTTGATATATATTTCTTCATTACAAACGCGGTTGGTTCATCTCCTGCTCGTCTTTAATTTCTGATGCAGAGTCTTTCTTGCTATGTGTAAGGTGATGAGTGGTGTTAGTCCTCGGTGTCATTTGGATTTACTTCCATTTGTCATGTACACCATTCATAGCTCGACATATTGCTGGCCCCTAAACTGCTTGCTGTGGATATAAAGGGGACTCGATAAACAAACAAACAATTACAACCGACTCTGCACACATCAACATTGTATAATTAGAAGTCAAGTGTTCTCTGGATTCGTTATCAAATTTCCTGAAACTAAAACACGCCTTAATCTTATTGGTGTGTAAATGACGGTGTTGATCATTTATAATTTATAGTGTACTTAACATGACTCATCCAATGGGGAGCCAGGTGGTGCAGTGGCTAAATCACTCGCCTTTGGTTCGAGAGGTCACGGGTTCAAACCCCGGTGGAAGCACTGGTTATTCTCTCAAGACCTCGATCCCATATTGCCGCTGACGCCTGGTCTATTCCGGGTCTACCCTCGGAATAGACCCTAAAGACAAATTTCCCACTGGCATGAATAAAATGAGTTTTATTTATTTTTTATTAAAGTTGATTAGTACAAACTAGTATTTTGATATTTTTTTTCTTCAAATTTTTTTAATTTTATTTATTTTAAAAAAATCATGATTTTTATATTTTTTTAATTTATTTACTTTTTAAAAAAAATCCTGATTTGTCATGAAACTTGTTTGCGGACTTCTTGGTGGAGGTTTTCTTTTATTTTGATTTAGTTGCATCATCATCATATTATGATACTCTCCAAAGAGTCTACTCAAGTATTCATACAGATACGGATACAGAATGAATGCACGGGTATAGATATTATTATTAGCCCTAGTTCCTTGGATAGCCAAGTAGGGACAAACACCAACGGATACAGAATGAATGCACGGGTATAGATATTATCATTAGCCCTAGTTCCTTGGATAGCCAAGTGGGGACAGACACCAAGGCATACAGAAGTGTTTGTTGGTCAGCCTGAAATTTTGTGTTTGTTCATTTGTCAGCACTCGTGGGATTAATAAAGTATATTTTATCTTATCAAGATAACTGTTTGGGCACAGTGGGATGATCCCCTGCTTGTCTTAATTTTCTGACCCATAGATATTCCAGCTCTGTGTGGAACCATGCTTTGAGTGCCTAATCGCGGCTTAGTAGAGTCGGTCTCGACACTGCTTTGTGAGATATATAGTATAGGGGTTTGGATTACAAAACAAAACAAGCGACGTTTCGGCCAAAGGCCTTGGTCAAGACACCAAAACATCAAAACAAGACAAAAGCGTGAGGACCAATGCCTCCTGGGCCTCCTCTATATAGGTATACATTCTCATCTGTAGAATCAGCTCACCAGAGTCGAATGTCATTTTAAAAATGTAATTTTAATTTTAGACCGAGACATTGACAGATTATTATTATTGTTGTGTGTGTGTGTGTGTGTTTTGTTTCATGTGCACATGACATGAATGAATCATGTATTTGTGAGAGACTGGATTTGTCGTAATTGAACTGATGCATATTAATAATAATAATATTGTTATTTCAAGTGATAATTAACTTGTATAAATGCCTTTTTCTCTTGGGATCAAAATTGAAATAAAAATTTGTTTATAATCACACGCCTCCAACATCTTCATTCATGTTGTTTGGGGAATTCTAATGGAGCAGGTTGAGTTGTTGCCAGTAGCGCAGTGGCTAAGTAAGTCACTTGCCTTTGGTTCTAGAGGTCACGGGTTCGAATCCCGGTTGAAGTGGAAGCACTGGATTTCTTTCTCAAGACCTTGATCCCACTTTGCAACGCTGCACTGCGGTTGACGCCTGGGTTATTAATTCCGGTCTACCCTCAGAATAGACGTTAAAAATTAAAGACAATTTTCCCCTAGCGCAGTGAAGTGGTTAAGTCACTGGGCTTTGGTTCGAGAGGTCAAATCCCAGTGGAAGTGGAACCACTGTTTTTTTTCCTTGAAACATTCCACTTTGCAGCGCTGCGTTGCGGCTGACGCATGGATTATTCCGGTCTACCCTCAGAATAGATGCTAAAGACAAATTTCACCATGGGATGAATAAAGGGAATTTGTTACATTAAAAAAAATTATTATTTTATGAAGAGAGACCAATGCTAAACTCACAAAATTATAAAACATTTTTTAGAGAACAAGCAAGCTGTGAACAGTTCAAATTTCTTTCTTTTCGATTTCAATAAATGTATATATTTAATTTATATGCTAAAAAAGTGACATTTGTTTAACCATGCTAAGAATTTTCCAAGATTAATCTTGAAAGGAAATAGAATGAAAAAAATGGCTCAAGTTGTTTTCACACTTAGGGTTTTGAAATTCAGTTGTAATCTATTAAGCATTGTTTATTTATTTTTTGTTTGTCTCTTACTCTTATGTCACTTGTGGCTAGATTCTTATTCTACGGACTCTACAAACAGCTAAGTTTTCTATTTCCAAATTCCTTCTTTTTTTCCTTCTCTATTTATGCATGTATGATAGTTAATTGTAATTTTGACCATTAGTGCTGTGTGTTTGTTTTAGTTTTTTATCTTTTTTATTTTTTTCGTTTGTTTGGCTATTTGTTTTATTTCGTAGAGGCATTGTCCCTCACTGTTTTTTTATGTTTTAGTGTCTCTGTCCCTTTGTGTCGTCGCTTGATGAAGGCCTTTGGCCGAAACGTCGCTGGTCTTGTTTTGTCTTCGTCCTCTTGAAGCCTCGATTTATTCCTTATATATCAATCTATTAAGCCCAATGCAGATAATTTAGATCTAAGATTTTGGGAAAAAATAACTTGACAACTCCCAATAATAGTCATTGTTTTATTGCTGGTACTTAGTGACTTAGGGAAGCTGGTGGCTAAGTCACACGCCTTTTGTTCGAGAGGTCAAGGGTTCAAACCCCGGTGGAAGCACTTTGCAGCGCTGCACTGCGGCTGACGCCTGGGTGATTCCGGTCTACCCTCGGAATAGACCCTAAGCCTTAAGACAAATTTCCCCCTGGGATCAATAAAGGAAATTTATTTATTTAATTTATTTATTAGATGGCCAAAAATCATTGAGCAGGAAGATAAATGAAGAGGGAGTGGGCACTGATGGCCTAGTAGACTGATTGTAGGGTAATGTAACAGTGCCTGTGAGAGACAAGAACGGATTAGTCCAGAGGTAGTGGGCTTGTTTTCTGTTTATGGCGAGGCAGAGTTGCTGTGGTAGGCATGGGTTCGATTCCCCCAGTCGCCGAAAAATCTTTTTTTCTATTTCCTGTTCTAGTCCCTCACTGATCTAATCGCACTGTTAGCAGGAAGAGGACACCAAAGTGTATCAAAGTAATGGCAATTTAAAATTGAGTACCTGAGGAAAAAAATGGATTGCAGTTGGATATGTCTTATACCTTCAAACCAAAAATCCACAACAAAAGACTTGAAGAAGAATATGTTTGGTGATTTGCTTTATTATCAACAATAAACCATTGAATGTTGTACCAATAGATCTGATGATGATGATGATGATGAGTGTTAATGATGATGATGAATGATGATGATGATGGTTTATGCAGATGAATATGATGTGATCAGCAACCAATGACATGCAATGATGATGGAGATGAAATGAAGACACATTCTTTAAGTGTGGCCGTCATCAATATCCTTCACCTTCTCAAGCTTGGCAATCAGACCTGGAAAACAAACAAACAAAAAAGTCAGCACTTAAAAGTTGGAACCAAGACTGCAAGTGAATATAATGTGGATGATGATATTTCTTTCTTTCTTTCTTATTTCCTTTCTACCTTTCGGTGTAAGGTTACGGGCAGATGAACTTTCGCCATTGATCTCTATCCAGACTCTTCCTCTTTGCATCCAAATACCTACACCCCCTCTTTTCTATCACCTCTGATATTGTTTCTTGCCATACTTTCCATATTTATTTCACAAACTCCAAATTTTATTGCCTCTTTTGTAAGATTTCCACAGTTTCTACAGCTGTTGGGTGAACACCTTAGGCTACAATACCATGTCTGGTCCAGATGTGAGTAATATTAAACAGTGCATTGCTTCTTGTAGCAAACAAGATTTATTGGCACAGTGGGCTGATCACCTGCTTGCTTTAAAAATCTTGATCCATAGATTTTACAGTTCTGTATCAGGCCATGTGTACTATCGTGGGGCACATACTTGCACTCTACCTGGGTCTGCGCATCGATTCCTTCTGCCTTGTACACTATCTTCAGCCAGACACAGAGCTGGTCCCTACACTGTTTAATCACAGTACGCCACTGTTTAATCACAGTACGCCACTGTTTAATCACAGTACGCCACTGTTCATTATTAGTTTCTGGCAACCCTCATTACTTCTGTTCTATTAATCTCTAAATCGATGGGATTGATCTTTTGTTGCTGCTAGTAGTCGGGCACCTCACTTATCAGGATTTGAACCCGGGACCTTCTGCTTTCAATGCAGTTAGTCTACCCTAGATATCATCGACGCCGCATAATACATTCAGAGATTATACAAAAGGAGGCCTTGCACTGTCACTATGCAACAAAATTGAACACGAGATTGATGCTGAAATGTGTAACGCTTCGTGTGCCACTCTGTTCGGTGTCTGTCAGATTCTTGGTTTATTGTTTTTTATCTTGCCTCACTCTAATTGGTATCCCACCGTACTCAGGTGTGAAGTGAGTGCCTGGCTATTTATCAAATCTAGATAAATGTAACAAGGCATCCAGAGCTCTGTGTGTTGTCAAAAGCGAATATCACTGACTGAAGGTTTTTTGTGATTGTTTTATCGCATACTTCGGCTTCGCCTCTAGTCAATCCAAGGTGTTCTGTCATTGAATATCCCGAAAAAGGAAGGGAATTCAAAGCACAAAACGCCTTTTCCTCTATCTCTTTCAATTTCATACTTATGATAATACCTTTTCATATATAAACAAATAAATATAGGCCTACATTTATCTATTTTATATCTAAAAAAAACTTTGAATTATTCTGAAATGTTGTTTTAGTAGAGCGTCAAACTAAATCGCGTTTTTCTCAAAACCACGCTTTCGGCTTTTAAAAAAAGGCATTTTATCATTGCACGTCAGAGCTGGCCATAGAGCAATTAATTCATTTTACATTTTCCCTTAAAATAAAAGTAAACAACGAATAAACAAATGACAAAAACCTTTTGCCGGTTTGTAAATCCCTCCGGTCGGCTCGGAACACACAAAACATCTCTTTGACCTCCTGTACTCCGCCAAGGCACACTTTTCACAGAAGTAGTGGTTGCATCTGTTTCGGGAACAAAATGATGATCACAGATAACAGAAAACAAACAAACAAACAGACAGACATCATGACACAGGAGTTGAACACTTCTAACAGAGTTGCCAAGTTTGTTATCTGTTCCCTTTAGTACCATAATTAAACAGTGTAAGGACCAGCTCTGTGTCTAGCCGAGGACAGTGTACCAGGTAGAAGGCATTGATATGCATAGACCCAGGTAAAACGTATCCAGGTTAAGTACAAGTCTGTGCCACGCCAGTATACATGACCCGATACAGGGCTGGAAAATATATGGATCAAGATTGTTAAGGCAAGCAGGGGATCAGTCCACTGTGCCAATAAACCTTGTTTAGTACAAGAGGCAATACACCGTTCAATATTACTCATATCTGGGCCAGACAACATGGTATTGTAGACTCAGATCCAACAGCTATAGAAACTGTGGAAACGTTACCAAAGAGGCAAACATGCTAAGTTATGAATAAAAAAAACGATTTAGTCATCAAGTCAAAAATTATCAGTCGGGCAAAAAAAATAAAAAATAGTGCGAATACCCGAAGTAACTATGAAAAAAAATGAAAAAAATGATAAAATATAATAAAATATCACAAGTATGTGAAGTAACTCAAGGATGATGGCTTATCGCAGATTACTTCCCCAGCTGCAAGCTGGTACCCATTCAGTTCAAATCGTATCCCAGTCACCTCGTTGTATTTCTTGGACAATTACCTCACACGACCCAGGTGTAAATGGTATCAGAGTACAGAGGGTAAGTAATCTACAATAGACAGGCAACCTATCCAAAAGAGTGACATATTTTCTCTACAGTAGGTCTGCTTTTGTTGGCAAGGTGGTGTTGCCACTGCAGGCATGGGTTCGTATCCCCTGTTTGACATTGACAATCCATTTTTCTATTATAATGTTGTTTATCGAGTCCCCTTTATATGTACCGCAAAAAGCAGTGTAGGGGCCAGCCATGTGTCAAGCTCTGAAGGGTGTACATGACAAATGGAAGTAAATCCAAATGTCAATGAGGACTAACAGCGCTCATCACCTTTCACATGGCTAGAAAGGCCCTGCATCAGAAATTAAAGTCAAGCAGGTGATGAGCCCACTGCATTTTTTTTTCTTTCTATTATACTATTAAATTATACCATCAGTGCTTGCTCCCTATTCATTTATTATGTACAGCTTTATCCATGAAAACGGCTTTGAAAAAATGGTTCCGTTAATGTAGAAAAGGGTGTTTAATTAACTTTAAGTTTAACTAAAATATATTTTTTCTTCTTCCTAACTCTTCACTTGCTCATGACAAAAAAACCAAAACAACCCCCTTACTCCACAAAGTGGTGTTGAGTTAACGAGAGTTAACTGTAGGCTTACTACTTACTTTGTGATCACAGGGTCTTTGAACGTTTTGCGGCAGATAAAACATTTGAAAGGCAAGTCCTCTTCATCACTGCTAATTTCATAGTTCTCGTCATCTGGGTCAAAAAGGAAAAAAAAATTGCAAATGAGATGAATCAGAATTTGCGGCATCAGTAGCAGAGTGGTTAACGGTTATAATGCTACTCGACTTCAGTCTATGAGGTTCAGAGTTTGAATCCTGGCTCTTCGAAGCTACATACATCCAGTCCTTGGGAAAGACTCTTAACCCATTTTTTCCTCACTCAGCTCAGGTGTATAAATATGTTTGTTTCTTTGTTTATCGAGTCCCCTTTATACCACAGAAAGCAGTGTAGGGGCCAGCCATGTATCAAGCTCTGAAGGGTGTACATGACAAATGTACAATAAACCCATCTTTAATGAAAACAAAAACACTTTGAAATCAGACATGATTTTTTTTATACGGACTATAAACCCATCTTTAATGAAAAAGAAAAAAAAATCCACACCAATCTAGTACTACCAACCAACCTTTCATCCCGTATGTCCCCTGCTCCATTTCTCGTTCCAGCTGCCAGCCGTGTTTGTAGTCAGAACGGTCGTGGAGGAACTTGCATGAATCTGGATTGGAAGACATTCAAATGATGTATTGCCAGTGAATAATAATAATAATGATTGTTTGTTATCTATTCCCTATAGTACCGTGATTAAAGAAGTGTAGGGACCAGCTCTGTATCTGGCCGAGGACAGTGTACAAGGCAGAAGGCATCGATGCGCAGACCCAGGTAAAGCGTATCCAGGTTAAGTGAAAGTCTGTGCCCCACTAGTACCCATGGCCTGATTCAGAGCTGGAAAATCTATGGATCAAGATTTTAAGGCAAGCAGGGGATCAGCCAACTGTGCAATATAATAATAATAATGGTAATAATAAGAATCTACTTATATATTGAATGTAACTGTCGACAAAAGTGTGTTAAGCAGTGCTCAACAATATAATCAATATAATGAAAAAAATAAACAATTTATACATGAATTCACAATACAGTATGTAACGATACATTGTCAGCAAATTACATTATAAATCAATAATCTCAAACCAGATGTAGGAAGGCTGTATTACTATTAATCCATGGAATAAGCATATAATATGTCAAGTAAAACGATAAGAATCATAGAGACGTAAGAAATAAACATTATGTTAATTTCGCTGGGTACGCTTCAGTGTAAGTGTAAGACTTTCCACAAAATGATTTTGTCCGTATATAAAAAAAAGCAAAGTCCTTTCGAGCCTTGAGGCCCATAGAGCCGGTGCTTATCCCGGTTTCCGTAGCGTGAAGTGGACAGAGTGACAATACGTCACCCTTCTGGATAGGACGCTCGTCTATCGCAGATTACTTCCCCAGCTGTAAGCTGGTATCCATTTTTACACCTGGGTCGAGTGAGGCAATTGGAATAAAGTTTCTTGCCTAAGAAAAACAACGAAGTAACTCGGATAGGATTCGAACCCACGACCTTCGCCATGAGAGTCCAATGTCCTTACCACTAGGCCACCTCGCCTCTTTGTCCATCTATAATCAACAATAAAACAATGACAATTCTTTAAAAATGGTTGTCTTTGCCACCATCATCCCTCTTTGTTTGCATCAAGGTATGAAAAAACAAGGGAAAATGGTATAGCTTTAATGGTAAAACAAGTGATTTATCTTTGAAGCTGTACCATTACCAAAATTTTCCCTTGTTTTTTTCATACCTTCTGTTTTGGATTTTTAGCTTCTGGCAGCCCTCATTCCTTTGTTTGCATTAAGGCAGTTTTCCGCTGTGTTTACCATAACATATCTTATTTATTAACATTCATTATTTACATACTCGTAGTCGTATGTCATGGCTTCTTTGGACATAATAGGTGGCGGATTAGTCCAGAGGTAGTGGGCTGTTCTCTGTTTACGGCGAGGCGGAGTTGCCGTGGCAGGCATGGGTTC
>JARDUL010060585.1:0-12054 GCA_030265205.1 Dirona pellucida | reverse complement strand
TGGTATAGCTTCAAATCAAGACAAGTAACAAAACAAATGAACGTTTCGGGTCTCCCCTTCGTCAGCAAACAAACGAAATACAAAAATCACAAAGGCTCAAAAAGTCAGAAAAAAGTATAGTCTGTGCGGTTGGGCGACAAATGAGACTGAAAGTAAAAAGAAGGGTGGCTTCTTATGTGTACAGTACCATACAACTACATCTTGATGTATCAATAGATGAAAACCGTTTCCTTGGATTTTCCATTTCACAGAGATCGGTCTATTACGTGAGTGAAAAGTACAGTGAGTGACAAGCAACTTTCTAATGGTGAATATATGGCAACTCATGATTATTTCTTTTGTACATCCTGAATAGCAAGATCAAGTTGCTGGGGAAAATCTTCTGGCGATCTTGTTCTATTATTATGCAGTCCCCTCTGCGTTCGTCTCATATCGGTGATCAACTATTCTATTAATACTACTATCTACAGGGTATTTTGTTTTGTTTTACTCTGAACGACAAAGAATTGAAATAGCGGGAAAACTGTTGGGCTTAGAGTCATGCTTTTCTTTATTGCCAAAAAAGGCACCAGCACTGAATTGCGATTTCACATAGTTGGCAACAGAAAGTTTCCTCCCTCAAACTCAAAGACTGCAATAAGATCCTGGTTGGCACAAGAATCTCATGGAGACTGGAAACGTTAACACCTCTTTCACGCGCCAGTATCTCAACCGCCAATTCCCGCAAAGATAGATAGGTCAGGGGGGACCAATTGCATGGCCAGCTAGATCGCCAGATATCACTCCCCAATATTTCTTTTTCAGGGTAAGGTAAGGTAAGGTTTTCCCAGCTTCTATCAGACCAGGGACCGTATGCACAGACCATACGTTAACTGTTAGAACATTTTGGCACTATTTTGTTGCAGTGAATATATTATACTCACAACATTGTAATTATGATTTATAATATTATTCATGTAACGTTTTAAGTATAAAATTGTGCAAAAATGTGCTAACAGTTAACGTATGATCTGTTAACACCGCGATGGATGAGCTTAAAAAGCAACATCAGAAGGGTAACAACAGTAACAGTAACAGCAGAAGCCTACAGCTGTTGCGGAGAAATTGTGTCTCCTACTCCTACATGGAAGTGTAAATGTCACACTGATGGGTTCAAGTTCAAGTAAGAATTTTTACATGATGAAGTTAACTAGAGACAAAAATGAGAAACATCTCTTGTCAAAACGAAAATCAATAAAAAATAAAAACAAGATTTCACTCGGACGCAATTTGTTTCCATCTCAATAACCGTAAAGGCCTACTTTCGATTGTTTTGTATTTTTTGGGCATAACTCAATGACCATAAGTCATTCATCAGTAAGTAACATCATTTGCAAAAAAAAACAAACGGCATGATTTTAAGTACAGACGTTTAGCCGCTATGTCAACTATTCATCACTCAACAAAGTAATTAAAAAAACCAACCCAAAAACATCACCCTGTATTGTCTATAGCATCCGAGACGGTAATATAGTATTAATTATTACTATATTATGACGGTACAATAGGCATTGGGTTTGAAACCACTATTGTTTGGTGGAAGTGGAAGACACGGTAGAGTGACCCACACGCCATTTAACTATATAACATTGGTGCCGTTTGCAAGCTTCACATTGTCGGTTTTTGTTTTACTTATTCTTCTTTGTTTTGTTTTTTACACTGCCGGTGACTGTGGAAAAAGTTATTTAGTTGATTTCATTTTCTCCAAGATTTACCATGCTATTATTAGGGAAGTAAATCCTGGGAAAAGAATGATGAAATTTTGAGTCAGATTGGTAATTTTAGAAAGGGTTCATTTTGTTTGCGTAGGAGGGTGATATAGTCCACTCTGCTTAATCGTACCACTCCACCAAAAGCAGGTTCAAGTCTCTACAAATGTCACTGGTTAATAGCAACTCACTTCGTTAATCACAACTCCATGGGCCTACACTTGAAAACTAATAGAGTTTAAAAAACAAATTTAAAAAAAGCGTCCTCAAACCAACCCCGAATGAAAAATAAAGGTGACAAAGAAGGATAAACAAAAACACAAAAGTAAAATATCATAAACAACTCAATGTTTTATATTATTTCTTCATAAATTTCACATTCCAAAATTGAATATATTTTTTCATACAACAATATCATCTTTGGCATACAATTACAACCTGAGATGGCAAAGAGTATTGACATAAAACATAGCACAATGACATGGAGAGCATGGGTGTCATGTCATGCTTGTATAAAACAATTTAAACTTTCCGTTACCATTGAAAAACATTTTTTTTTCAATGTGACTGCTGATGCAATGACCATATTGCACAGGCATATAACTTAAACACCATTTTCCTTTGTTCCGATCACAACGATCATTCGTCATAACATATTTTGACAAGTGAAGACTCAAAATGTAAAAATGGACATAAACAATCATACATCTAGCTCAAGTCTTAAATATTTACACCATAGAGGAAAGGAAGCCCAGTGCAGGTGTTAATATTTTGGTATGGAAGCACATCATCATAAGGCAACTGCAGAGAAAGAACAGACTGGAATATTTAGGTGGATAAGACACCCCCACAAAAAATATATATTTCCTTCTTCACTGTTCCTCCAACTGGTGGTCTATTCATCCTATGATTTCCGATTTGGTGCAAGCTGCAATTTTAAGCGTCTCTTTTTCAACGCTTCTTCACGTTTCATTTTAATCACCTCTTGGGAGCACTTTCGAGGACTTGTTTCATTTACGGACACTTTGTGAGAAGGATTATGTTCCGGTGTACTGATGCTCCCACTTCCAGGTGAAATTTGTAGTGAGCCAGTGCTGTTAGTTTTGGCACGTAGCTTGCGTTGTGCAGCCTGTTTTTTCCTGTCAATCTCCTCTTGCGAACATTTTCGTGGACTAGAGGCTTGGGTCTGTTCAAATTCAAGAGTCCTCGTACAATCATCCATCTGCGTCTTTTCTTGTGTGGGACGAATGCATTCATTTTTGCGCAATTTTTGTAAAGCAGCTTGTCTTTTTTTCTCGATTTCATCAGGAGAATATTTGGTAGGACTCTTTGGCTCAAGGTTTTTCTTTGTTGTCACCTGAGCTAAAAGGCAGAAAGCAAAGGAGGAAAATGTAATCAAATTACTTGCAAATATTATTTGAAAATTAAAATTGTAATCAAATACATTAATTATTATCTTGGAATGTTGAATACTTTTTTTTACATTTATAAAAATTGAGTACAGTATTGATACCACATATAATTAAATGTTCCAAATTGGAATCAGTACTATTTGCTAAGTATATATAGTCTATATACCAATGTAAATAAAATTCTAGGATTCAAACAGATATGTAACCATAAATGAGCAAAATTATGTTTTATTCTGAGATTGAGATATTCGTGTCGCATATCAATATCATGCAAATGTTTTCTTTTACCTCCCTATTGTTTTCATGTATAGTACAGGTGGTAAATAAGCTAATGTGATCTTGTTCGCTAGCATCAAAAGACATGGTATGGTATATTCCAATGCCAAAGGGGTTATCTCAGGGTTCAGATCCATTGGAAGATATAAAATCTATATTTTCCTCTAGAGTAATGGAAGGGCAAGATATAGATAGATAGAGACACCAACCATGATACATAGCCTAAAAATGCAAAATCTTGACCTCAGTTGCTTTAAAATAGAGATGATTCTACTTTAAGCAAGATGGCAAATAGCTATTTTCAGTAAAAATGACGAGAGTGAGAGATTGTTCTCTATGTTAATTTACTGATATTCCAGAAACTACAATAACTTTGCATACTAAGCTTGACAGTAGTAATTAGTAAGAGAAATAGTAGAGAATTTTATTTTTTATATTCAGATGCACTTTCCATATATACAATTAGGAGTACAACGCAAAGGGAGATAAGATTGTCACAGTCGCATCCAATACACCACCTTGATGTGATGGTGTTGGGACGGCGGGTGAGAGTGAAAGAGTGGCATAACATAAAGACATATATTATCCATTGACTTTCAGCAACAGGAGAACTCAGAAATTAAAAGGGATTGCATCTGATCCCTCACACCTTATTGGAGTTCTATTGAACCGTTATCTCCAGAAGATTTGATTTGGCACACAAAGAACCCATTCCCTTAGATGGGTGGAATCACTACAAATTGCTCTAGTATTTAACTTCATTAACTCAGTTATTTTAGCCCACTTATCAGGGCTGGAAATGAGGATGTAGCCAACCATATTTTCTATTTCTTCAGGTAGTGTTGAAGTATAACATTAAGACTACTTACTTTCAGCAAGCTGCAGGATTGGAAGTATCTGTGATTCAAACATTGCTTCATCATTCATAAAACTGTCATCATCCATGAATGAGTCTGGTAGAAAATCATAGACAAATATTCAATAAAGCCAATGCAAACTACAGGACCGCTGTTTATATGAATGTAAAGTATGAGATATTTCCACCACATTATATTGTCCCTTTCTAAAACTAAAAGGAAGTCCTTCAGAACATTTTAGGCTTGAGGGCCTGAGCTTATCAAAGTTTCTGAAACAAAGAGAAAACAAAGTGATGATTGGTCACCCTCTGGCCTGGCCTATTGTGGTTTATATACCCCAAACTGTTATCTGGCATTCATTTACTTCTACCTCTGGGTAAAGTGAAACAATCGGAATAAAGCATCTTGCCAAGGATAACATTGCAACGCAAAAATCAGACACAAACCCCCGTTTGCAGGATTAATGCAATGTATGTCTCTCCAGAATATCCTATTGAAAGTGAAAGCATTATACCCCCCCCCCCCCCCTCCCCCCCCGAGATGAATCCTCTTTTTTTTTAAAGTAAGAAAAATGATGTCTTAATAAATAAAAAACCCATGGACATGCATGCCTCAGAAATCTGCACAATACAAATAATAAAAGAATTTAGATTTGGGAATATGGTTATAAAAATATATATTAAACAAAATAATAACCAGTGCTTGGGCAGTAATGATGATTAGGTAATCAAATTAATATCTTTATCAAAACAAAAGCAAAATTCTCTAATCACTATATTGTTTTTGTGGGGTTTTTTTTATTTATTGGACTATAATTAATCTTAAGGAATAATGTTGTAAACTAAAAAGTATTTGCCACACCTTTCACAAAATCACTGTTTCATGATTTTTTTCTGTTCTTTACAACTGATTAATTGGATTTAATATCATCACTCTGCTTACCCAAACCTCTATCAGCCTGTGGCTTATCTGATGCACAATCAATTTCCTCGTCTGTCTTCGCCACCTTAATTGGAGTGCTGGAGTGTGGCCCTGGCTGTGATTTATGTTTGAGCGACTGATGACCATCAACAATGGCAAATGATTTCTTGAAATAAGACTGAACAGGAGAATTGCACATTTTAGATTGTAATCTTTTCACATTGGAGTCCTGAATCAATGGTTTCACCGGTGAAAGAAGTGTGTTGGTTATGTCTAAATCATCACTGGTTTTATAACAGTTGGCTGGATTTGATAGATTAATTGAATACTGAGGTTTTGATGAAGTACATGGCTGCTGATCACATTTAAAGGAGGGCTTCCAAATATCACTGTCAGAGGTCTTTTGGTTAACTAGCAAATTTACACAAGCAGAATCAACATCCTCAGTAGCTTGCATCAAAAGCTCATCAGTAAGACTAGAATCAAAAGAAATGTTCTGATGAGATGGTACAGCTTTTGATTTGCTATGGCCTGTTCCTCCAGTCCCTTTGCTTCCAACATTTGTATTGGAGTTTGGAGTATTTCTATCATCAAAACTTAAATAACGTCTAAAGGGTGAATTTAATGATGGACTTGGGCCTTTAACTACTGACGGTTTATTTGAAGCCTGGTTTCCCTGAAATGTGTGATGTCTTCGAAAAATTGTTCTTTGGGATGAGTCAAGTCCACTATTACTACTACTGGTACTTGTGATTGCTCTGACACTACTCTGTTGATTTATAACATTTGGCTTATTCATATTCATACCACCTCTGACAATCCCACTGCTCGAGTTAGGACCCCTAGAATTTAAATTATAAGATGGATTGTTCACATTACAATTACTGACGCAAGAAGCTGCAGTACTTCTCCTATTGTTGGGTTTATAAATAGGATAATTTGGATTTATCTTGTTCACAGACACTTTATCACAATTTTTCTTAACATCATTCCTCTGGTCTGAAAGCGTCTTTACTGGCGGTAAACATATTTCCTTTCCCAATTTTCCTGCATATGAGGATGGGATCACAGATGTTGAATTAACTATAGAATTAACAGAATATGAACTTGACAATGTTGACAAAAACATGTCACTGCTGTTAAGTGACATTCCACCAGAAGCCACATTTGGTGAATCTGAATTCAAAATATTCTGCTGCCTATCTGGTGCTTGGTTGAGAATAGGCAAAACTTTTTCAAGATTCTGAGTGGCCTCAATAAGAAAAGAATTATCCCGAAACAAATCATCATCTGACCAATTGTCATCAAATCCAGATGCAGACTGTTTATTTTCATTTGCTTCTACTTCTGAATGTGAATCCTTTTCTAAAGACACTTCCAAGGGTCTGTCAAAAAAAAAAGAAAAAAAGTGTGGTTAGACAAGTTAGAAACACTATGAATAAATAATAATAGCCGAATTTAAATTTAACAAACTCACACAAAACTGAAAACAAAAGGAAACAATACATTTTAAAAATCTGAATTTAGTCATTCAATTCTTGTTGAAAGAGATTCTACTAGAAAACCTACAAAAAAGGAAATAAGCAGAAGGTAAAGTAAAATCACTTTTAAAATATATACTGGTTAGAAACGACACAAAATTACTTGTCACAAGTAATGACACTTAGAGATAATTTACAGTACTGTTACATATTTGTGACAACACTATATCTTTTGGAATCAACAAGCACAACTGCATCATAAAATCAATTGTCACGCAGAATTAAAAAAAAATGCAAACTTCTTTTTATATATTATATATATATATATGAAACGAATTTGTATCCCTCTTAAATTTGTTCAGCGCCGTTTTGAATGCTTAATTGCAGAGATGATATTATGCACTTAACCCTTCAGACCAGAAACATTGATTTACCTGTGTGAAAAGACAGTGCTTAAGTCTAAACATCAGTCAAGCTACATGGGGATATCATTATTCACTAAAACGGGTTCTTGTTCTAAACTTAAAAGACCATTCGTTGAACGGGATGAAAGTAACATGATGTGATATTTGTATCAATTTGACAGCACCCTTTGTTGCTGGTTTTTAACAAAAAATCTTTTTCGTGATTAAGCTATTCCAGAACATTTGACAAGTAAAAGGTCATAGTCAGTTTGTTTAGAGTCTAATTATCTGACGAAGAAGCTGTGGTATACAGCAATTGTTATCAAACTAGATAACGATCTTAAAAATGTTAGTGACAATGAATTACAGTGCAACTTCCGGATAACGACACCCCTGAATAACGACAATCTCTGGTCCCGATTTTTTTGCTGTATATTATAAGTAATAAAAACCTCGAAATAGTGACATACATTTCAGTAAAGCCCCCGTTTAGCAACATCGATAAAGCGATAATGGGCAGTTGACACTGACATTTGATACAAAAAATCTTGCGAAATAGGCAACCTCATTTCCGACCAGCATTATCTCGTACTCTTAGCCAATAAAAATGCTTATTTTCTGACCAATGAGATGTCCTACACAAGCCTACTCATAGCCAACGACATCGCTTTGTTACTGACTAATGAGAACACGTGTTTAACTACCAATGAAATCGCTTTATCGCTGTTGCCATCGGGTATACAGAAACCCCCCAAGAAAGTTCGTTTTTAGGGCAGTCGGTCTAAAAATGTACAGATCAGCGAGTCTGCGAACGACATCGGTCACTGGTACAGTGCAACTTCCGGATAAACTACAGAGGGAACATGGTGAGCACAAGATCAAATCAATGACAATACACATCGGAGTGATAGCGTAACTATTAAACCCTTTGTCAACAGGAAAAATACACATTCTAACGTGGTTGGGACGTGTCTTATCACAGGCACTGATCAGCGCATCGCATCGGTTATATTCACGGGTCTCACCACGCCCTCTTTGTCCGCTATCATGAAAACCTCTGAATAACGACATCATTTTCCGGTCCCGGACGATGTCGTTATCCGGCAGTTGCACTGTAATCACAAAAACATGAAGTAAGTTTAGATCAAAAACAGGAAGTTGGTGAGGGGCACTTTTAGCTTCAAGAGGTCAGGGTCAATCAACATTCTAGCAATTTGCCTCACCTTTCTGTTGCTGTAGCATTTTCTGTGAAATACAAAATAACATGTATTAAATTATTACTCTCAAATTAATATGGGGCAATGCAAAAAGGGTCATAGAAAAATCCTTGTTTCTGTTTAACAGTATTGGTAATAGCCATATTTAATTAATTTTTTTATAAATTTGAAAGGAATTTCAGTATCAAATTTTCTTTAAGTCATAAAAGGAAATTCAAAAACAAGTCAAGTCATCACCCAAAATCATCTTTTGACATAATTTTACATAATTTAAGCAATAACTGCAACTAAGACATTTCACACAAGAAAATTGATTAAATCATTAAAAGTAAAATGTTTTCAGTAATTGAGTGGTTAGGCTGCTCATGCTAGACTAGATTTGAGCTTGTTAGATCATGGGTAGAATCTTGGCACTACTGAGACCGACATCATTGATTCCTTGGGAAAGACTCTTTACACTTTCAACTTTCTTTAAAGTAAAACCTTTGTTTATTGTCTGTTCCCTTTAGAACCATGATTAACCAGTGTAGGGACTAACTCTGTGTCTGGCCGAGGACAGAGCACAAGGCAGAGAAGGCATCAATGCGAAGACACAGGAAAAATGTATCCAGGTTAAGTGCAAGTTTTTGCCCCACTAGTACACATGGCCTGATACAGAGCTAGAAAATCTATGGATCAAGATTTTAAGACAAGCAGGGGATCGGCCCACTGTGCCAATTTAAAGTAAAACCACTGACAATTAGATCAATAGATCTTATAAATTTATGAAGCAATGAGAATATCCTTGTCCTTGTTCAAGTAAATATACCGACATGGAGTACCTTGCTTTTCTTGTTGTTGTTGGAGAAAGAGAAGCATGTCCTCCACGGCTCCTCTACACTTCTCCCTTTGTTGCCATTTCTTGGCGGCTCTGAAAAATTCAAATTTAAAAATAAATAAAAAAGGAATTAGAAGTAGTGTCAATTATCAGTATTTTATATATAAAATGAGTTGCCCTAAACTGTACATAAAAAAAGATTAAAGACCACTAAACGTAGCTTTATTGCTTCAGTGAACTAATATGAGCACACATCAATAAATGATCAAACCTGTCAATGTCTTCTTCCCATGCAAAATCTGGAACATTATAATCCCATTCATATGATGGTGTGTTAGTTGGGTTTTTGGTTTTCTAGTTCTAACATGTTTTACATAAATATTCATCTTAATCTCAATTAATTGTAAACCACTACGGTATATCAATTCATATAATATATAATTCAATTTAAAAAAAATAGAAAAACACCTGGGGTAGACTAAATATTCAAAATTTACAAAACCAGAAAAGCAGCATCGACAGCCTGATGGTGTTAGCTATTAACACTGAAGAAGTAGACACTCAAGTCATCCATTTACCTTTTCTTCACAGCTACATGATGATACACCTTACACATTCATGTCACGTAAACAAAATCATTTTCACAAAGAGCAAAAAATTACACACCTTTGTTTTGCCTTCTGGATCCTGTGCTTTTCTGCAATAGCATCATCATTTCTTTGTGGAATTGAGAACTTGATTTGATGCAATGATGATGGGATAGGGATTTGTTTCATGGGCTAGCAAATAGAAACAAATGTATGCAAGTTAATCACAATGAACTTGTGTGAAATGTATACATTTTATACAAAATAACAGAGAAGAAAACCATTCATTTCCCCCCCATTAAATCACACCTATGACGTTTCAACTCAATCTTAATAAATGATGTTTATGTTGCATATTCTAACAACATAAAATATTCTAAATTAAAGATAGACCAATATTGCCAGCAATGTTGAGTAAAACATATATGCTATCCACGCTGTAAGTGCATATTGCTTTCATATAAAGAGGACAGGTTTCATTAAGCACAAGTATGGTTCTATTAAACTCACCAAGTCAGGGAAATTAGCAATCATTCGCTTCACATCTTGAACACAATACTTGCCCCTCACTGAAAGAAATGAACAAGCATCAAAATCAAATATCTCTTGAAATATTGAAAACTCTAATCATTAATAGAGATTCACAGCCACAAATAGCAATCAACAGTGTCTTTTGTGTAATAATTATAATACCAGTTCTTAAAACTAAAACTTTGTTTTGAATTATGCAATGTTTGTTTTGAGTGATACTATTATGCAGTTGTGTATCATGGTGTGTTTCTTGAGCCACATTAAATCTGTCTAACTCAAAACGTTCCATTGTATGATGACAGAAAAGCACACATCCACTATTCACATTGTTGCATTGCCTTCATTATAACTGTATCAGAAGGGCTTCAATACTGTGTGATCATACTAATAATAATGTGCAAGAATTATAATTTCAGCCCATGACATTTGATGACCACAAGAAGCAAAAAGTCAAATACCAGTTAAAACTGCATCACCATCTTGCCATTGGAATTATATGTGGTTTTAAATCTAAGAAATCTACATTTTCTAATCTTAAAATTATTAATAATTGATGTTAATTGAGTGTGTAGGTCTTCCATTTCAAGTATTCAGGACTTACACTTCCAGCAAAATATTTGATGCTTATCAATATTCTGCCTGCGCATATAGTAAATAAAACCTGTCAATTTAATCAAAAGCCCAGCCTAACAATGTTGACCATCAAATCAAACGTGTATACAATATTTTGTCTCTGCAGCAACGACATCAACAAAAACAAAAAAAAAGAACTTTTCATTTATAAATATCCAGAGTGGAGAAAATGGTCACTGGACTAGACTTGGTCATTCCAGTATGAAAATCAGGAAAAGCACTACCTTTCTCATCTCGGCCTGAAATTGAAAGACTTATTTTGGCATGCATACATTTTTCAGTTTGGTTTACTCCAAACTAAGGAAGAGACAATAATATTATAATGTCTCACTCAAAATGTAGTCTAAATTATATTCTCAACTATAATATATCTTTCTAAGCTCATTTGTTACAGACTGTGTGACCACACTCACTCTTTTTCAACTGTTTCATGGTCTCAGGTGATGTGTAATCCCATCGTACTTCACAATGCATGTCATCTTGTGAAGAATCTAGCAGGAGATTATCTTGACTGCTGAACTGGGAACCCAGGAAGTCTTCACTATCTGTTGAAAAAAAGATAAAAATGTTATTCTGTCAGCCTTACCTAAATAGAAAAATCAACGCTATTACATTATTATATATATAATAATATACACATATAATGTATCCATGATGGATCTGCCCCTGATGATCTAAGATGTCTGATAGAAGACTACAACCCTAGCGCACTATTTTAGACGTTTTTCTGATTCCTTGCAGAAAGTCTCAAAATCTAAATGTTTAGATCATGCTTTTGACCACTCTGCCCCTGCTGTATGGAACGTGCTGTCTAAAGAAACACGAAAATGTCAAACCCTTTGTTCATTTTTTATCAAGAAATATTCGAAGACTGAACTTTTTTGTTCCTCCTACATATAATTTGTAATTAATTGCAATATTTGTTATTATGATCCCCTATTACTATGGTTTAAATTGAACCATTGAAGTGCTCAGCACCTCCTATATTTGTAATTAATTGCAATGTTATTATGATCCCCTACTATTACTATCATGTTTTAAATTTCACTATTGAAGTGTAAGCGCCTTTCACGACGTACACAGCCCTATTCAAAAGTGATACTTTATTTAAAGCAGTAAATCACCCTGCAGGGCCGACCCAGCTGTCAACCTGTGGTTTTTCTCGGGGAA
>JARDUL010060142.1:0-12063 GCA_030265205.1 Dirona pellucida | reverse complement strand
AAGTTTGTAGACGCAAAAAGGAAGACATTGGATAGAAACCAGTGGCGAAAGTTTGTTTATGATGCTTAAGCCTTGCACCAAAAGGTACAAAAAGGTAAATTGATCAAGAAAGAAAGAAAAAAGAAAAAAAAAGAAAGAAAAAAAGGGGACATATATTTAGTAACACAAGTTACTCACTCCTTCAGATTCATCAAGCTGTCAATATCTTCATATGATTTGCAGTCAGGATCATGGGCCAGCAAATGGACGGTGTATGGGACCACATAGTCGGGGAGGAGGTAGAACATGCGGCCTGGGGACAGAGAATGGTTCATGATGGCTTATCACATTGTTAGTTTCCACCTGTTAGCCACTAATAATAATATTTTATTGGTTCTATATGACAAGGAAGATAACTGGCTTATCACATTGTTAGTTTCCACCTGTTAGCCACTAATAATAATATTTTATCGGTTCTATATGACAAGGAAGATAACTCAGAGAATTACATGAACATATAAACAGGCCTACCTAAAATTGTAAATTTGCTCGTCATATGAAATCAAGAGTAAACGGCTTAATCTTATTTCTAGTAATCATATCAATTAACAGTAATCTAGAAATAGATAGATTGGTTTTACCAGAGTAAGCTTTTCTAACTTTAACTTTAAAATCACTTGGTAATTCTCCTAGGTCTGCCTTTCTTTTGCTAAAGGTGATATGTATGTAACACATCCCATTATAACAATATTAGTTTTCAAGATATGTGAAATTTGAAGGGGTATTAGAATGAAGAAAAGACAGAGGGCCTACAAAATTTTAACCCAGCAATACCTCTTGCACTTGGATTCTGTTTGATGAATTCTCGCCTTTTGTTGATGTTGAGGGTCAGGAATTGTTTGACCTGCTGCCTCCTCTCTTTGATGGGGTCGTTGGCACCAAGACTCAGAATGGAAATGTACTCCAAAGGCAGCTTGAGGCTGATCAAGCTTTTGTGGAGCCAATTAGCAAACCGGAAGCGGACTTGGAAACACACATCCTACACAAACAGATTTGATAACATATACATGTTTATCACTTTTCTTTCTCATAATAAAATACTTTCAATATGGATTTTTAAAAAGTGACTGATGAACGGCCAATGAAAAAGAGCGTGTAAGACATCAGAGTCAAGGGGAAATATGCTCCCTCTGAAATATTTTGAAAGATACTCTTCTTAAAGACAAGTAAAGCCACCCTTCAGCTGCTTTTAGCTTTTGCTAATATATCAATTATGAAACAAAACCCCATGAAAGCAAAAACTGAAAGTGGAAAAAAAATAAAAAAATAAATGTGATGAAGACAGTATTTCATAAAAACTGCAAAGATAAATAACATGTTTTGACATACATTTATCATGAGGGCAAGTGCTTGGAACTGTTCCCTTGCAATGATGTCTGCATAACAATGTTCCTCTGCCAGTTTGAGCATACTGCAGCCAGCTTGCAGACGAAGTCGGGCTAGTTCAGGTTTGCTAAGGATAAGAAATAAAACAAAGACACATTATGATACACTTTTCCTCTTGCAAAGTCATATTTCTACATTTAAAACATAATAATAATAATAATAATAAACAGCATTTTTTGTGTTTCAACCCATACATGCCCACAGGCTCTAAGTGTGTTTAGATCTAATGGCATTACTTTGACCAGTATGGTCATGTTTTCAAGCACTGCCTATCAGAATAGCTTCTGTTCCGTCTTTGTTTAGTATCAATTAGTTTTGACACATATTATTTTAAGCATTAGACACACAATTATAAGATGCATTTGAATTTGATGCAAATCACATCATGGCGTATCTTTGGGGTAAAAATAATTCAGATAAAAATTAGCACATAACAAAAAAGTGAATTTTGAGAAACTGATCATTATATACTTACCAAGAGAAATATAATACTTGGTCAAAAAAAATAATTATGATTTGACTTTAATAACTGTCACTTTAGTTTGGTTTTTTTAAGAAAAAAAAGTAAAACTTTACTTGGTTTTTCCATTTTCCATCAAGTCTCCATCATGAATGATAACAGTGTAAAGGAGACGCAAGGTTGACTGCGCCGAATTGCCAGTGTTTGATTTGAGTCCCAACAGCCAACGTACCAGCATCTTCATGGCCTGGACCTGACAAATACACACACACACAGAATGAGTAAGGAGTTGTCACTATCTTTTCCCCATACTTTAAGATAGATCTGACCAATATATCATCATTGTACAGGGTGGGGTGAGTGGGTAGGGAGTTGGTGAAAGTAATCTATTAAAAAAACCACCAAAAAAACCCCCAACATACTGACTACATACTTAGGTATCTAATATGAGCAAACATATGAGTCAAACACTATTTCTATAAAATAGCAAAGGTTTAATTTTTTGATAAAACTTTTACCTTCTCCTGAGTTTCTTCGGAAACCTGATGATCAGGACACCATGGTTCGTCTGACGGGTCACTCTGGGTCTGAAGACAAATAGCAAATAAAAAAATTAATAGAAAGTGCATACACATCACACTGCTGTGAGTTATCAATAACATGAGAATCTAGATGGAGACTTGTTTTGAGCCACTCCTAAACTCACCTGGGTTCATCTTTAAAAGTGGGTATTTATAGATACAAGAAAATAAAAATAATTTGAAGCCATCTAATTAAATTGATAATTCACACAAAATAAGTTTCAAGTGAAAAAATATTTGTTTTCCATTATTATATCACCACTCACCCTGTCCTTCATGAGAAGACCTTTGACAATGACTTTGGACACAATGCTTTTAATCTCTGAGGCAAAGAGGTCTGGGAAATTCTGGGCAATGTGTCCCAGGCAAACAATGGCTGTCAGGTAATTGGCATTCTCCGGGTCCAAGGCACCTTGGATGTGCTGCAAAATTGAGGATTGAAAGACAAACATTAAACCATAATGGCACCCAAACTCCAATGTTTGTATGAAAGGCAGAGCGATGACATTATCAATATAGAAGGAATCAACAGGTAAAATCATCTCTTCAAATATAAAGTGAGGTAAGGATTAAAAACGACATTTAAAACCCTGCAATTTCAAAATAAATGAGTCTGCCCAACTCAAGTTCAGACGTTTGATTGAAAAGGGAAAACCAAAACTATCATGCAGTGAGGTGCAACACCCTCATGCTAATGTTTCAAAACATAAACAAGATAATGAGAATGCATGACTGAAAATGGAAAACAACAAAACAGTACCAACTCTAAGAGACTAGCTTAAGTTTAGTTCGAAATAAAATATGATAAGCACTTAGATATCATTATATCCAACCAAAAAGCATCATTAGCTTACAAGCCTTTAAAAACCATGTTCAGAAATCCTTGAGAAATGTTGCCGACAGACCAGACAGCAAACCAATATGAAAAACAGAAGAAGTGACAAGAAGAGATTCTCCTAGCTAAACTAAAAATACCCCTCCCCCCCCCCCCCAAAACAAAAACAGCCAGCTTTGCCTACCTCAAAAATACTGACAACAGCTTGATCTTTGTTGATACAAATGGTATTGATACACTTCAGGGCATGTTTGGCCTGGCGTGGAGAGCCAAACTTGCAAAACTTGATAAGAACTGGAATTATAGCACTGAAATGCAGAAAATGACAGGTAAAAAAATAATCAGAAAAGCATAAATGCGCAAACTTTGAGGAGGAAGATGTGATGCAAAGCAATTCTCATTCAGTATCTACTACTATCGCTGATATCCTACACACATAACACAGTAAATGCCATTTTTATTAAGTCCATGAAAATAAAACTGCTTTGGGTTTTTTTCCCATAAAGACTTGCAATAATTGAGATAATCTTATCTATATTCTTACATCCTATGTCATTTACAGAGATAGATCCCTGCTCATGAATACGAATAAACTATGGTTAGTTTCACTTTTCTTTATGAAATGTGCTCACATTGTATTGCAGACATATTTTTACCATTATTGGTCTCACAGGATGTCGCTCAATGAAAATAAATTAACAAACCGCAGCAACCAAATGAAAGTTCTTACTCATACTGACGCAGGGGAACAAAATAAAACCTTGAAATATCTTTCCAGAAATATATAATACAAATGAGTTACAATGCTTACTTGTAAACCTCTGTGTGATCAAGGTGAAGACTCTTTCCAGTGTTTGTAAAAATCTGGATACCCAAATCACCTTTTAAAAAAAAGTTAAAAAAGAAAACGTTTAAGATCAATCAAATAATTCACAAAGGTTTAAAAGAATAAAAACCTGTCGTTAAAAGCTACAATGAGAAACAAAGAATTAACATTATTGAAATATGACAAATGCATAAATAAAGGTCAGTATAGAAAGTGTACTTACAAATGTCATCATCATCGCAATTGACAAAGAGCAGGAAGTTGTCAAAAATCTCTACCGACTTGTAGTTGTATGGGAAATAATGAGACAGGGTCTGAAATAACAAATCACACATGAATGACTATTTTGTAACATGTTGAACTTTTTATACAGATTATATGCTTCTCAGAAACCTTTTATTATAACTGATCAATCATATTTAGCTTTAAAAAACTATAACCTTAAGTAATAGCAATACATGTGCTGCCTCTCTCTACCATGGGGCCCGTGGCGCAGTGGCTAAGTCACTCGTGTTTGGTTCGAGAGGTTGCAAGTTCAAATCCCGGTGGAAGCACTGTTTTCTCTCTCAAAACCTTGGTCCCTCTTTGAGGCGCTGCCACTGCGGATGACGCCTGATTTATTCTGGTCTACTCTCGGAATAGACCCTAAATACAAATCCCCCCCCTGGGATAAATAAAGGGAATTTATTATCGTTATTATCATTTCCATTTCTGCATCATATGAAGGGGTTCTTGTTTCGTATATAGCAAGTGACAAGTACACACCAAGAGATGTCCTGATGAGCTAGCACTACGAGGAATTCATAGATTTAGGATCGCTACTTTCAAATGCATAGCTGCCACTTTTTCAAAACCCAAGTCGAGTTTTCATTTTCAATGTCGAAAAGTCTCAAATCAGCCCATCGCTAGCCAGGTTATTTTGATGTGCACACGTTTATCCTGTTCAACAGCGTTCAGAAATTAATTAAATACAATGATTGCACAATGTTGAATTCAATATCGCAATTATTGCAAAGAGTATTCCGTTGATTATGAATGCTCACAGAAGTGTTTTGATTGAAATCGCCTGTTTCCAGCAGCTAAAACAATCGCGTTGAAAAAGACTTGCCAGATATTTTAGATTAAAACTACTAACTTCAGCAAACAACATAATATGCCAATTTATTAGTCAAGAAAAGACAAAATAAAGTAGTTCAGTGATGAAATAAAACCAAGAAAAAATAAGTGGTGGCTTAAAATACGAATTATCATAATTTATAACAAGCCACTCCGTTTTAAAAGAATAAATTTCTAGAGTTTCGCGGTTATGAGACCAATCTGACAATCCAGTATCGAGAATTGAAAATTTACGATATTATGATGAAGTAAAGAAGTAAATATATTAAATATATGAGGTATCGGTTAAATACAATACGTTTTCGAATATCGATACTACTTCTTGGAATTAAAGAATGCAAGTTTTTATGAAATAAGATTGGCATTCCTACACAGTCCGCAACACAAAATAAATCAACAATCGTTCCCATTGCGACTTTTCTATCCAAACCTGGGACAATCGTATTTTTCACGGTGAATTCGGATTATCGTAACTAAAAATCGTACTAAATATGATTTAATCGGAACGTTTGGCAGCTATGCAAATGCATACCTCTACCCTAGGCCCTACGGGTGTCTATAGTAACTGTAAATCACTCATGATTGTCAATGAATGGCTGACAACAAAATTAATTCATAATAACATGCACACATAGAAAACGGATCAACAGACTCATGACCTGAACCATAATAATTTCCATAAATCATGGAATACAAGGCAGCAATGTTTCAGATTCCTTACAAACGACACAAACACAAACAAAAAAATCTGCTGAACAACTCTCACCAGAAGCAGCTGCACTCCTTTGACATCAGACCTGTCCATTCCATCAAATCCTTCCTCCAGGCCATTGGTGACCAGGGTGGACACAATTAGGGTCAGGTGGTCGATGGCCAGCTCGTCTATCATGACAGGGGCGATGCGTTCCAGCAACGACTTGACCAATTGGTACAGCAAGTTAGGTGTGCCTGACGTGGAGCCAATCTTCTTCAATATCTCTTTCTGTTATGACATACAATCAAGAATATGAAAACAAATAAGTAAAATCTACCATTCAAAAAAAATCCTAATTAACTGAACACAGCCAAAGTCCAAGAATGGCAACATTTTTTATTCTATCCATAGACTTTGAGTACCTGATTTAATCATTGGAACAAGAGATAATAATCAAGAAAATTGTGATAGTGTTAGAATCATGCGAATAATACAACCATCAGTGAGCAAAATTACTCCATCTGTTGTTTCTATTAATAGTGTGAGGTGGACACAAACACAGAATTAAAATGTTTGCCAAAATCTTAGTGATATCGAACTGTTACTCATACATAACCTACAACCTTATTTAGACATACCAGACTGATATTGAAAATCAAATTGTCTTAAATTTTCATATTCCTTGAGTCCCAACTGTATCAAGTCATGTGTGTATGTATATTTCCAAGGGTAAAAAAAAGACACAGGAGTGGCTTACATAATAATCAATTATTTATGCGGAGCGCATTTCCAATAGAGCACAATGCTTTATCAAGAGAAGAGCAACAATATCAATCAAATGAATCCCCAATCTAGGGTAATGGAAGAAAGGTCTATACATAAATTAGGAGGAAAAAAAAATTAAAATCAACAAACACATCAAGTCTGTAATAATAATAATAATAATAATAAGATGAAGAAGAAGAAAGACCCATACCACAGTTTCTTCTGCTTTTTTGCAAGTACATGAAGGTCCAATCAACGTTTTCATCAGCATGCGGAGGCGAGTGTCATCCTTCAGCATCAGGTTTAATTTCTTCAAGTATTCATTAGGCTTCAAGCTTTCTGGTAGGGTTCCTGAAACAAAATACAGCATATGATATAAATTGTACAAATACCATTACTGAAGTTTATACAAATATATATTACTAGACTTGACTAAGCATTTTTTTTAAACCTTCCATTTTCGAGGAAGTTTATCTGGTAAGATAATCAATATGCAATGAAAATTGTGTTACAAAAGAAATGAAAAATAGAAGAGAGAGAAACTATTGTACATACTTCCCAGCTGGATAAGTTTCGGCATAATAGACGGAGGATTTGGTTCCGCTGCTCTGTCATGGGCATCTAGGAGCTGAGTCACAATCTGACGAACACTGGAATTCAAATATATAATATACTCAGCTTGTGGCTATGATCAAACATACAAAACAGATAAAGAGGGAGAAAAAAACCGGAAAAAAAAACCACACTATATTTAACAATGATTAAGAGTGATCAAGAGCAACTTACTTGTTCCTGTGCTTCAGCATTTCACAAAATGCCCTGAAAAGATTAAGAGAAAATTTGTTTTTTAAAATCATTTGAGTCATATTCATTTTCTTTCTCGTCAATTCAAATAGATGCATTATTATACTCAAGGCTAGAAATAACAAGATGATGGGTGATTAACAAGATCAACCCAATGGAAAGCATTCATCAGCTAATTAATACCAATGTTAAATCTTGAAAATAAAAAAAATAAACATCTCTTGCAGTGCCCATACATATAATCTTATCTAAAAATTACACCCCCCCCCCCCCCCCCCCTTATAAAAGAGGTATACATGTTAACTTACTTGACACCATGTGCATCAAGTGTAGAATACAACTGCAAGAGTTTCTTCATTCTCTCCTCGACATGCATTTGGTAGGGGACCAAGTAGATGTTTACCATCCTCTCCACAAGCATTCTGTGAGAAGAAATAGATTAAGGATATATCTTTGTTTAATCCACACATACGCACACAAAAACAAAAAATGTAAACAAAATTTGGTGATGAGGCAAAGTTCAATAAATGCTGAGAAGAAAATTGACCAACATATAACGGAATTAAAACAATAATAATAATGTACATATATATATAGCACCTATTCACGATCATCACATGCTCTAAGCGCTTTACAGTAGCACATGCCCCGGGAAAGCAACGGAACACTCAACTCTTAATGTGCCACACGCTGCCTGTTAGACACAAATACAATTTTTGAACAAGGATAACGCTGCTTACAACTGAGGGGACCTCCAAATTTAACGTCTGTCTCTTCCATTTAAAATCAAGTGCAGTAGTCTCGGGAGTGAAACATAACTTTTTCTATAGAAATCGACCAATCTAAGAGTACTCTACATGAGAGCATGGTTCATCCTCACCTGTCTTCAACGTTGTTTTGATAATAGTGATGAAATACTTTGTTCTTGACAAACTCCACCTTGGCAACCAGTTCCTCTTCTGGCTCTTTAGCTAGCGCACATTGTTTGTACATCATACCAAGGCCTAAAAGAGCTTCTCGACGGATCTTGAACTGAAAACATAAATATATAATCAATGTAAAGTAGTGTGACTATTATTATCCATAAGTAAAATGAAAATTGATAAAAAAATATAGGTGGCTTTTATAATAGGTAATCATGCCAAGTGTTTCGAATAATTAATAGTTGAAAAAGGCACCCCCCCCCCCCCCCCCCTGCAAAACTGACGTCCCTATTCATACTTCCTTGTACAAATTGTTAGTCGTCTATAACAACAACAAAAATTAGATAATTGACTTCATAAATCTATTTCGCAAAGTACTTTGATTTATTTCACAACAGACACATCTTATAACATCTACTCAATGTAAAATACACACTAGTAGTTGATGGTATCAACAGCAAATAAATGAATAAATCTCACTCTCTTATCCAACGTTCTTTCTTTGATGAACTGCAGCAACTCAGGAGACAATGCTGTCATGTCTTTCTTGGCCACATTGAGAATGCTGTTGACAACATCATGGCGTACAGATTCCTCTGGGTCGTGCTGTCGAACTTTCAGTTGTTCTGGGGAATTTGTTATTATTATTAAGTTTAATTTTCACACAAGCAAAAGTATATGACGCAAACTCTGATCAATTGTTTTAACTTATTAGTGA
The DNA here is from genome assembly GCA_030265205.1 of Dirona pellucida. Lineage (NCBI taxonomy): Eukaryota > Metazoa > Mollusca > Gastropoda > Nudibranchia > Dironidae > Dirona > Dirona pellucida. The sequence goes on along the minus strand of JARDUL010060142.1, from coordinate 2,916 downwards.
GCACCTAAACTAAGAGAAAAATAGTTGGAAAATGGGACAGAGTCAGAGAGAGACAATAACTACGAAAGAAACAATGATTGTTGAAGGGGAGGGGGGGTCGAACCAATGTCTGCCACAACACAGCCTTGCAGACAACAGCATACAGACTCGCTACCAACTGAACCATGTTTATTGTCTCTCACCGGCACCACAACATTTTCCAACATTTATTCCATTTACTATCAGTGTCTGCTCCATTCTCAATCAATGTGTACACCCTCAACTAAGGCAGGTTAGCAATGCATTTTCTGAAAATGTGCAACACAACTAAAGCATATAATCCAATGGCCTTCGATACAATCAATTACAAGGGTCTTGGCATTTATATGACTCTTTAACTGTTAAAATTGTTAAATCAGAAAATGAAATACATGCAAATGGAAGGAAAATATTCTCGCAATGACTGCAATATTGAATTGTTTGATGAATGACTGCACACTATCTTTTCTCAAAACAGACAACACACATCTTAGGCAATTACAGATGAAATCGAATATATAAATCTAAAACCATTTGAAATGCTCTTAACATTCAAACATCTCATGCATCTATCCAGAAAATTGAAATGCTGCAACACTTGGCTTATTACTTACCAATGATATCCTTTTCCAATTCTTTATGGTTGAGGATAAAATTCTGTGTCTGTTGGATGCAAGCTGTGCGAATGGCAACACTTATGTCATTGAATCTGTTTGGAAACAAATTAATATGCAACATAGTGCCTTAGTAATGCTAAATATGAACAGCATAACTATTTACTTAGATTGTCTATATTTGACACAAGTTGTATGGAAAGGAATGTGTTCATTACCAACCAGGATTAGATAAAAGAGTGACTGGTTCAATTAATCAAACATTCAAAGCAATATTTTCAACTCCCTTCCTTTTTGTTGTAAACTGAACAAAACTCCCTTTAATTTACCCACCTAAAAAAAAAGTGTTACGTTTCAGTTAGAAATCTCTCTCAAAACCAAGTCAAAAAGAAAGTTTTTATAAGCTTAACAAATGGTTGCCCATAAGACTCACCGGCCTAGGAAACATAACCACAAGGGCCTGTTTTGGACAGCAAGGTCAGAATCCTTCTCTGAGAACATTTTAGCCAACAGTTTTGTCACATGTTTTCTCTCACTTTCTTCATTGCTCTGAAATTCAGAAAGAGATTAAATTAAATGCACACTCTATAAAACTATAAAAAACCATTTTGAGTGATAAAGCCTAACTTGTATGAGAATTATTTTTACTGAAATATACATTTGATGTAAACTTGAAGCAATTTTGACATTTCCCTACAACATATGTACAAACCTATCATAGCGTATTCAATATAAAATACTATACCATATATGAGACACCAAGTTGTGACTCGACTTACCTTCAATTTGAATTCAAGCTGCGGTATGACTGATAGTAGCACACTTGGTGACACATGGTGCAACTCGTAGATAAGATCATACATGTGATTGGAAATGGCAGGGTCAATGGAGTCTTTGCCAAGTACCACCATATTGTTGAAGATCTGTAGTATGGGAGAAAAGCAGCGGCAAGTGAATAATGCATCATAAACACTTACATTACATACTCTCACTGAGATAGTCTATAGTATTCATTAATCAATTTCATAATTTAAAAAAAGTGATAACCTAGACATAAAAAATAACAACAATAAGATGATCACACTTAAAGTGGACAACACTATCAAATAACTTTGATGAACTTACAGCTTGTATGAAGGGCTCAATTGCAGAGGATGTTTTCTTGATTAAATCTTTAGCCATATTGTATGCAATTTTTCTCTGAGTCTGCAAGTGAAAAAAGAAAATTAAGTTGTACATTTTTTTGGTAAAAAGTATACACACATTCAACAACAATACAGCTAGTCTCAGTCAAAATATATAATTAAGTTGAACAGGTATAAAATGTTTAAATATGTATTAAGGTATGTGGCCTATCACTTAGGGATAGACATCTGTGACAAATAGCTTCAAACTATAATTAGCAGAGTGGAGTTCACACAGTGAACATGGCCATTGCAGTAATGACATTGACACAGCCCGGACATTTAAATGGCAGTATTAGTAGTTGTGATGGTGGTATTAGTACACATTGTGATGGTGATGATTTTGGTGGAGGCAGTAACACCAAGGAAAAGGGATGGGAGAAGATATCAAGTGGTTTTCAGAGCAAATGATGCACAATAATACTGATTACAATACTAGATAATTATGAGAGATTTACACACAGTGACATCAGTATTGTAAGTGAACAAATACAAAATTGATGAAACGGACATTGTTTATGACAACAGAGAAAGTGTCTTACTTTATTAGGGTCCACCATATTGATCAGAATGCATTCCATCAGTTCTTGTGATACTGAATCTGCTTCACAAATCAATGGAGCCATGGTATCCAACATGAAAGTCTTTACTTTGTTTGTGTGTTTCTCACTGAAAAAATAAAATAAAAGCAAACATTAATACAATTCACTGGATCTTGCCTTCCATTAATAAACAACATATTTCAATTATCATTTTAAAGCATTTCTTCACATTTTCTCAATTAAGTTTAATTAACTTGTCTTTTATTTGAGTGAATGAAAAACAAGTCAAACAGAATGACCTGGTTTGTCTTACATAATCACAAGATACTTCTATCGCTGCTAAAAGCCATGGCTATATTCTTTTTTACTTATCCATCCATTCCCTTTTATACCACAGTGAATTGTAGGGACCAGCTTTATAGAACATAGTCAAAGTTCTTTGGGTCAAGAATCCATCATAGGCTTTGAATTTTACAACTACCAGACCTGTAAATGACCAATTTCTAAATTGTCTGAACTTTTCGGCAAACTGAAAAAGTAGTTCAAAGCATTTTTTTA
>JARDUL010060031.1:0-12063 GCA_030265205.1 Dirona pellucida | reverse complement strand
AGTCTTCATAAATGTATAAAAAATATATATAGATATTATTATCATACCAACAAAACTATGGCATCTGTACGACACTTGGATTTATCAAAGAATATGAAAGATGTCTTCAAGTTCACACAATTATTTTTCCCCAAAAAATCGTTTTCTTGAGTTATTATCTAATGAATTTTTCTCGTCCCATTCAAAAGTAGGAATTGAAATAGCACCAGCACCACTAGCCAAATTCAAATTCAGCAACTGCTTATACGTGTCATCAAAGGACGATTCGTTACAAACATGTTATTATTCATTGCATTTGCATCACAAAAGGTAGGTTTATAGTCTCGTATCTGTATCCATGTACAAGGACAGGCTCGGTCGTTAAATCATTTATTAGGCCTCAGTAGACTAGCCTGTTAGGCTGCATCACACTAGCAAACCCACAATAATATGTTTCTCTGTAGCCGGCTACTCATTCGCACCAGTGCTCAGTGGGGGAAAAAAGTGTAAAGAGTCTTTCCCAAAGGACTAAACATTGGTAGATTCAGCCAGAATTCAAACCCCGGCAGACTAACCACTGATGCCACAAAAGCATAAGGTGACTTTGTAAGAAACACGCCCGTCAGGATTTCCAATAACTTCACTGCAGTCAGTGTGGAAATAAATGGGTAATTCAAAGCGATTATTATTGAAAATCAACCCTCAACGGAAAAATATGGACAGTCATGTTCTGGGAAAATCAAAAAGTTGGTCATAGGCCATACATTTTAAAAAAAAAATCAAATTGATATTGGGAAAAGGCGAGTCAAGGTGCTGCTAGACAATTCTAAGAAAATGTCTGAGCTTGCAGTTGTGAAGATAATGAGATCTAACACATTAAATCGAGCAACAAGACTATTAAGCATCACATACGCATAAGGCACCTGACACGCAAGTCCAAAAAATACTGGAATGCAGGCAATCGCCAACAGAGTAGCTTCTCTGACTTGATTTTCTTGGAGGTTAGAATTTCCCCCCACAATTTGAGCTGTCTATAATTGGGTTTGTCCTCCTTGACTTAAAAAAGTCTAACAAGCAGCATTCACAGAACAAAAGTCTGACTGAGTTTCGTGTTTTCCTCGACAGGTTGAAATTCTTGCCCATTCGTAAGTTGTCAGGGGTGTGCACATGGCAAATGGCAACAAAAAACCCCCTAAAAAACCCAAAACAAACACAAAACAAGTAAAAAATGCCTGCTCAATGACAACAAAAATCATAACCTAACAGAGACAAGGATGTAGATCTTCCAGATTTCCTTTCTTATCATTTTCACAACACTATATTGATTTCAAAAATCTGAAATCAGAGAAAATCTGATCAATTTACACCTTGCAATGTTCATACAACACACACACACACACACACAGACATATGTATACCACAGACTAAAGGCGTTGTTCCCTACAATGTCGTATAGAGATAGAGAAGATAGGCGTTTGAAATGACATCAATCAGATAATGATGGAGCAATTTTGATTGGAGGAAACAAAGACATAGTAGTCATTCTCTGGTTGGAAGTGGTATAAATCATACAATATTACGGTGACAGACAAAGACATAGTAGTCATTCTCTGGTTGGAAGTGGCATAAATCATACAATATTACGGTGACAGACAAAGACATAGTAGTCATTCTCGGGTTGGAAGTGGTATAAATCATACAATATTACGGTGACAGACAAAGACATAGTAGTCATTCTCTGGTTGGAAGTGGTATAAATCATACAATATTACGGTGACAGAACAAAGACTGCATAGAGTGATCACGTCATTTTACAACCCTTCTACCTCCATTATACGACCGGATGGTCTATTCAAATTCGGTGACAGCAAGCATACACGCCGTATAAAGCAGACAACAAAGACATACTTGTAAAAGCAAGTACACAATTGAGACAGTGGGGATGCTAATTAATGCATGTACACACAAACACCAACACACACATATCTTCGATCCAAAGTCGTTTCACATCCTACGCCACAGCCAAAACAGTTTATATTGAATGAAACAAAAACGCGATAAACACTCCCCAACAGCTCTTCTATCCCAGACAAATCGTCGTTTTCATTCACATGCAAAGATTATAGAACATACCAGCATAATAAAACACCCGAAAAATCCAAATGTCTTATAAATATCACATACAAAAATATTAAACAGCTAGCTAAACTACTTTAATGCCGCTTAAAAAAAGAAGAGGCAAATTTGGTAGCCAAATAATTGGTTTCAAAAGATTTTGACATCCTCAACTTTAATCCCAAATAAGGCATCGCTGGTCATCAAGCTAACCGTTAAGGCATTGGGCATTTGCTGACATTCCTCACAATTTTTTTAATTTCACTGCCAATTAATAGCTACCATTTGACAAATGTTTTAACAAAACCATCTTTGTGGGAATATGAGCCCAACCGTGTGCCACGAAGAAGACAGAATCGTGGGTCCAACTGTGTCCACTATAAAATTGGCATAATGGTGATTATTGTGCTTTACCCCCCCCCCCCCCTAAACCCCATATTTGAGAAACAGGAGGTCACACGCAACTCGACTTCATTTCGGCGCAATGAGTCTGAAAATATGAAAACATCATTTCAGACAATACCATCTTCTTGGGGCTCACGGCTGTGCTTACGTTCCAACAATATTAAATATTATACTAATATATAGATACATTCATACATTGATTTACAATTTTTTTGGTAGATATCAGCTGAAGAAGGGGTAGCGCAATACATCTGTGATTAATTCAAAATATGGTTCTACTAAAGAAGCAATAATAACTTTCTCCATCCCTCGTACTCCTATTCCTCCACTCAGTGGATGTCATATTCTGGTGGAGAAATATGTGTCCGTTTCCGTTGTGGATGGGGTGTTGCTGTCAGTGTATGTCTCAACAACTGGATGATCTGACGAGAATGTGGGTGAAGCTGTATCATGTTTACCCTGTAATAATAATAATGATACAAAAATTTACCAAATGTTTTGAATGAATGAATAAATGCGAAGATGACGCTGACAATAAACAGTTAGATTATCACAAAGGATAGTAAAATAGACAACAGGAAACATCGGACGAATGATTTAGGAATTACCATCTTTCGACTATTTCAGACGATGTGCTTTTGTTTCATAATTTACCATTGGGTTTTTTCATTGTTACGCTAAATTGAACAACACTATATTATTTTTATATCAGAAAAAGATATTCAAGATTACCACTTAAAACTCCAAACATCACTCAAGAATTATTTTATAAGGGTCAGAAATAGAGAAATAGAACTAAAAATGTTTATTTTTTATTTTTTTTATTGTTTGTCAAACATTATAGACAAGCTCAGATGACATAAAGACCCATAACAAAACCAACAAATTTCAACGTTTTAGTTTAATGCCATTTTTTCCTTCTTTTTTATTTTTTAAAATACTGTACTGCATGATCAATCATAGTAAAGGTAAGTGCTTCCGTGAAAAGATAAGATGAACTTTATTGTCATCCATTTCTGGAAAATTAGTTTGGGCTTGTGAGACAGAGCCTTGAAAACTCTGAAAGGTCACAAGGACAATCTGGCCAAGGATTCAAACCTGAGACATCCGCAACCTCAAACGAACCACATTAACCATCATGCTTAGCGCACCACCCCACCCTTCGACGGTCCTTACTTCGTATACGGCATTGACATGTAAAGAGCTGGACCCATCTTTGGTCTGACCATTGGTCACATCGCTGTCCCCTACCCCGGAATCCATGATCATCTCCAGGTCGTTGGTGCTGGTCGGTGTTTTTGGGGGCTGGAGATCTGATGGGACTTGATGAACATTGTCTAAACGCTGGAATATTTCAGCCAAATCGACCTGCAACAAATAGAAATGGTAGATGAGAATGATTTTAAAAAATTCATTTTCCCCTGAATAAAAAAAATAAGCAGTAAAATCATAATCAAAGTCAAAGGTAAAATTCTAATCCCCAAAGATCACAACAACATATCTGTTGGTTTGTTTTTGTCAGATTTGTGTGCGAATAGAAATTACATATCACCAACAAGAAAATCATTATTATCAATAATTTTGCATCCATTCTTAAGTTTCCAATATTTGGAGAGAAAAAAGTCCAAATCTAAAGATAAAAAATGTATTCACCGTCTCAACAAAAAACCCCCCAAAAAAGAATAGAGATATTGATTGAATTGACAGCATGTCGGGGAAAAAGGGAATAGAGACAGGCAGAATGTGCGCGACCTAGACAATTGATACATAGCTTAAGATTGGGCAAAGATGACGTATGGTAATCTAGTGATAAAATACCTGACTATCTTTTTTTTTTTTTTTAGACATGAGATTTGGGGGAGAGAGAGAGAGAGGTCTGTCATTGTGTGAAAGCCAAAGAAGAGGCCCATGTCAAAATCAGAGCATGGAGATTCGCGACCGCCCAATATGCCTTTGGCACAGGACGGGACTAAGTAACTAGGTAGTAAAGATTACCTACCTTGACATCGGACACAGGGGGCCAATTGGGGTCATTGTCGATCTCAGACTCGAGGGTCTCGTACTTGCTGTCGGACATAGGGACACACTTGCACAACACGCTGCGAACTTGTTTGCGGACGTACTCGTTGTCAACTATGAATTTCTGAAGAATAGTTGGTTAACAAAGGTCAGTAACGTTGATAAGATTATATCAAATGTGTGTACATCTGAGGTGCATGGAGAAATATGAACACATTTCTTGCTTGTTTATTCAAGATAACAAAATTAGATTTAATTGGAAAACCCATAGGTACATAATGGAACACCTGTGTATACTTATTCTTTCTTCCTTCCTTCCTTTCTCATTCATCCCCATTCATACTGCAGTCCAGTGTAAGGACCAGATCTATAGAACATAGAACTTAGTAAGTCTTTGGACCAAAATATTTAAGACAAACAGGTGATCAACCCACTATGTCTAGTGGGTAGAATTCTAATTCTAAAAGTATTTTTACACATTGCACCATTACTTGTTCACCAATATCCACAACACACCATTAAAAAAAATCCAACAATTCATTTAAGGTTTTGGCAGTAAAAAACACCCCCAAAACACATTAATCTTTCTTTACCACAACAAAGAAGAAAAAAACCAGTTTCGGCATTGCAGTGATACAGATGATCACCATCACAACCCTGTGAGAATGTGATATGGAAAACAATCAGATTGATCAAGGTTTGGACATGGAAGCGAGATTGCTGAATGATTAGGACAGCGACTCTCATTGCAAAGGTCATGGGTTCGAATCCTATCCCAGTCACTTTGTTGTTTTTCTTTACTCCAATTGCTTCACTCAGCCCAAGTGTAAAAATGGGTACCAGCTTACAGCTGGGGAAGTAATCTTGAGATAGACCAGCATCCTATCCAGAAGTGTGACGTATTGTAACTCTGTTCACTTCATGCTATGGAAACCAGGCTAAGCACGGGCTCTATGGGCCTCAAGGCTCTTCAGGACTTTTTTTTTTTTAAGGTTTGAACTTGACACGTTTTGTACATGAATCAACTACCCTCACCACTAAACCACTGAGTCTATTACCACCCGCAACATGAATAAATTAAATTAAATCAAAAATAAATATAAACAAATTTTCATTTCACCTCTAACAGGACTGACAACAGGCAACAAGCCAGACCAAACCCAATGTAGACAGCGCGGTATTTCAAGGATGGGAACAGATCCAACTGGAAAATATAACATCACAACATTTAAAAAAAAGAGGCATGACAAAAATCTGAAAAATTAAATGGATAGCTTGGCAAGAAACAGTCTATTGCTCAATGCATCCGCTTCATCTGAGCGCTTAGTTTTTTTGGTTTTAATATCCAAACTTCTTTATACAACAAAGCAGTATAACAGTCAGCTCCATGCCAAGACTGGGACAGTGCACAGGACAAAAAGCACCAGTGTGCAAACTCACAAGCCTCCTACTGACCTCATCCCATCATGGCTGAACACAGAGCTGGAAAAAATAATCCTTGACCCAGGAAATTTATGACAAGAAGGGGATCAGCTCAATGACTCTGTCCAAAAAGCTCTCACTATTGAAAGCACTACATGCAGTGATGTGCAGATGGCAAATGAGTAAAAATGAATTGTAGCCTTGGTTGACGTTTTATCACTCTTAGCTATAAAGGAACGGGGAAATATCCAAGGGGAGCACTTACCTCCATCAACTCGGCCAGTCCCTTTGTTGGGTACATTGTGACCCAGATATTGGCACCCACGCCCACAACTACATTGCCGAGAAACCACCCTGGAATATATATCATTTGGAGAAAGGAGAAAATGACTAGTTGCAACCACATAGACTTCATTATCATCAATTTGTGAATAGAACATATTGATTTGTTCCGTGTATTAAAATCATTTACATATTTACCTTTCTTAACCTACGTTGGAACATTTTTATCATGCAAAATGCAGTTCACCATAATAATAATAATAATAATAATAATAATAATAATAATAATAATAATAACAATAATAATAACAATAATAATAATAACAATAACAATAACAATAATATTAATAATAATAATAATAATAATAACAATAACATTAATAATAATAATAATAATAATAATAACAACAATAATAATAACAATGATAATAATAACAACAACATTGTCTCTGCATGTCTTTGATCCTTTAATCTATTTATATCCTTTTCTCGAAATATGAAAGATTATCTTGTCTGCTATAATCGTGTCGTCAGTGCTTACAGTTGGTCCAGAGTGATTTACGGAAAGGTGCTGCCTTTGAGAAACTGACTGCAAAGATGACGTAGAGATAAATTGACATGAGGAAGACGGCCGTGTTTGAATGGCACATGAGGTCCTCGTCTTCTGTCTCTTCAAACGGAACGAACCTGATGATGGATAAGGAACGATCTTCAGTGCATGGAAGTTAATTTCAATTGAAGTCATGATTAAGGAATTGCTAAGTAAATAAGTAGGTGTCTCCCTCACATTGCTTTCTCATTCAAAATAATAACACACTTGAAGTGATATTCTAGAAATAACTTAATCATTTACCACTTGTTAAAGTTAAAGACAAGTTCAGATTGTGTTTTTACATAAATATTGTTCTATCATTTTCACTTGTAATAGTTGATGTTATTAGATGAGTTCGGATTTGGATTTGCTGATCGAGCTTTTATCAGTACTTCCCGAACAGCAAGGTCCAAGTTGACCACTGACCAAGGGAGGAGACGAGGTGGCCTAGCGGTTAGGACAGCGGACTCTCATGACGAAGGTCGTGGGTTCGAATCCTATCCCAGTGACTTCGTTGTTTTTCTTGGGCAAGAAACTTTACTTCAATTGCCTCACTCGACCCAGATATATATATACGTTTACCAGCTTGCAGCTGAGGAAGTAATCTGCGACAGACCAGCGTCCTATCCAGAAGGGTGACGTATTGTCACTCTGCCCGCTTTACGCTACGGGAACCGGGATAAGCACCGGCTATATGGGCCTCAAGGCTCGGAAGGAATTTACTTTACTTTACTTTACTTTACTTTACTTTACTTTACTTTACAGACCAAGGGAGTAAAAAAAAACCCACTGTCCTTACCAGGGCTGCTCCTGTATGTTCAAGAAGACAAAGGTCTGCGCAGCAACGCAGATGGCCATCTGAGACACAATGCTGAGCATCGGAGACGGACTTAGCAGGCTGAGCAGGGGGCGATCCTTGACCAGTTTCTCGTAAGGGGCAGTGCGGCTGACTGGAACGGGGACAGAAAAGAGGATATGGTATAGAGTTTCTCGTAAGGGGCAGTGCGGCTGACTGGAACGGGGACAGAAAAGAGGATATGGTATAGAGTTGCTTTATAATAAATAGTTGTTTGACAAATAAATAAATGAATAAATTCCCTTTATTCATTCCAGGGTGGAAATTTGACTTATGGGGCAGTGCGGCTGACTGGAACGGGGAGAAAAAAGAGGATATGGTATAGAGTTGCTTTATAATAAATAGTTATTTGACAAATAAATAAACTAATAAATTCCCTTTATTCATTCCAGGGTGGAAATTTGACTTTAGGGGCAGTGCGGCTGACTGGAACAGGGAGAGAAAACAGAATATGGTATAGAATTGCTTTATAATAAATAGTTGTTAGACAAATAAATAAATGAATAAATTCCCTTTATTCATTCCAGGGTGGAAATTTGACTTTAGGATCTATTCTGAGGGTAGACCAGAATAACCCAGGCGTCAGCCACAATGCAGCGCCACAAATTGGGATCAAGGCCTTTACAGAATAAATCCAGTGCTTTCACCGGGATTCAAACCACTGCGCAAACCTTTCCATGATTCAAAGTATTGACATTAATGGCAAGTGTTTGTAGGTGATTGAGAGATAGAGGTGACAAAGACGTAGAGGAGGATGTCGAATTAAATTACTGAGGTGGAGGCAGAAGAGGAAGAGTAGGTGTTTGAAGGTGGTGGATGAGGGTTGAAGAGGAGGAAATCCAAGAGGAGGAAATCCAAGAGGAGGAAGCAGATAAGATTGATGAGGACGTGTTGATCATTCATAGCCCTCATTGGTTCATGACTTACATGTGATACTGAAGGATGTGATGAGGAACAGGTCGGTGTAGAGAAACTCTCCATCTGTCAGGTTCGTCCCAACCTGTGATATCCGCAGGGAAAACAATGGTTGACAAGACATCATTAAACAAATATTTGAGAATTTCTCTTTGTAAACTTAACTCTGACTCAACACAATGGGTCCATAATTCTAAAAGAAAAAAAAGAAGAAAAAAAAAGAACTCCAAATAACTTCAATACAAGATAATAAATGTTCCATTACACTTAAATTTCATCCCATATTTACAAAACAATTTATAAAAACTATATTGATGTGTGGCTAAACCTTCAAATTAAAAATACCTCATACACCAATAGCTACCCTATTAACTTTTCATTAAAAAAACAAACTCGAACAATCAAATATTTATTTCACACCGCTTAGAACGGCAGCTTACCCAGTACAAAATAAGGACAGAGGTGAACTGCGTGAGACTGTAACATGCAATATACTTGAACACACCAAAGGATGTCACCAAGGCAGCTCTTCCTTCCCTGAGACAAAAACACAATCAATTCAATACTGGTAATATCTTTTTTTTTATAAATCTAATCATTATTTCACGTCACACGTCAATTTCGTCATTAATGATACCTGCTTGCCAACCAACCCCAGAATATCAAATCATATGATATTAATCATGAAAACATGGGGTTTCTAAACCAAAAAAAGTAAAGTCCTTTCAAGCCTTGAGGCCCATACAGCCGGTGCTCATCCCGGTTTCAGTAGCGTGTCAGGAATCTGGTCTATCGCAGATTACTTCCCCAGCTGCAAGCTGGTACCCATTTGGACACCTGGGTCGAGTGAGGCAATTGGAGTAAAGTTTCTTGTCCAAGAAAAGCAACGAAATGGCTGGGATAGGATTCGAACCCACGACCTTCGTCATGAGAGTCTACTGTCCTAACCACTAGGCCACATCGCCTCCGAATTCTAAACAACTACAGCCTAGTGCTGTTATTATGACACAACCCGTTGGTGTTAACGTTTCTCATAGAGCTGGTGCTAATCCCGTAGCTTGAATCAGACAGAGCAACGGTAAGCCACCCTTTTGGTCTATCACAGATTACCTCTCCAGCAGTAAGTAGTAGAAATATAGCAATTTATTAAGTCCCAGGATGGTGATGACGGATTAATGAACGTTCAAGATTATCTACATCTTCGTTAATGGTGTGGTTAAACTGTACTTGGGGATTCTAACAATACTCACTTAATAACGTGTGGCACGCATTCGATGGTGGCCTTCTTGGAGGTGAAAGGGGAGGCAACCGAGGCTTCTGCCTCGGACAGTGAGATGCCCATGTGAGCTGCCTTGAGGGCCCCACAGTCGTTGGCTCCGTCTCCACACATCCCTACATAGTAGCTGGAAACAGCAACAACAAAGGTTTTATCAAAATAATGATGATGATGATGATGATAATAATAATAATGATAATAACAATACCACAAATATCAATAATAATATTAATAATAATAATAATAATAATAATAATAATAATAATAGTAATAATAATAATAATAATAATAATAATAATAATAATAATAATAATAATGATAATAATGATATCAATATGATGGTGATGGTGATGATGATGATGATGATGATGATGATGATGATGATGATGATGATGATAATAATATTGATTAAGAAGAAGGTCCAAATTTGGGACAACACATCATTAGTTACTTATTTTCCAATCAAGATGAGTACAGACAACAAACACTGTCTGCCTGCTTCATTTGGGGAGCAAGATCACTCGAGGCAAAAAAAAGAAGAAAAGAAGTAAAAATTGCTGATCCACTTAATCAAATAGGAAAATATATAAGCTCAAACTCATGGTGTCTTTGTAAAGGCTTCACAATGGCTAATTTTGTCCTAAAAAAATGACTTTCATTTGTATAAAACATAAAACGTAATCAATCATTACTCTGACCCCAACTCATCACGTCACATCTAAGCAGCTATCTGGAGGACTCCCATCCACTACACCACCAGACACAATAAAGTCAAAGAGATAGGTACCTAATCCATAAGAATCAAAGATAGGAAAGTTCCTTCTGACCATCAGCTATAAATATAAGATATTTCCAGCTCATTGTGTTTTGCTAATATACTTTTTCATATCGTATTTTTCTATGGTCGTGAATAATATATTACATGAATTACTTGCATGATATGTAAATGTATGAATGAATATACTATATCAATAATGTTTTCTGTTGATTTTGTATTAAGTAATATCATGTGATAAATCAGAGCTGTTTGTCAACACTTATAATTTCCCTCTTGGGATCAATAAAGTATATAATCTTGTTTTACTCACCCAACGCTCTGTAAGACCTCCACCAACTGTTCCTTCTGGTCAGGTGACATGCGAGCAAACACCGAGCCACGGACAACCAACTTGAGAAGGTAGTCAGGACGGTACTTGCGGATAACGCCCCACGTCTTGCCTGTCATTGCAAAATGAAACCGATTGCCGTCATCGCCAATCTGCAATCGATGGTCTTCCTGAAAAAAATATAAGTAGCATAATACTGTAAATGAATAAAGTATTATAAAGTCGCCTTATATCAAGTGCTAGTTTTGGACAACAGTGATATCTCTTATTTTCTCCTGTGTTAAATTATTACCCCCCAAAAATGACACTTACTGCAAAAATGTATGATTAGCAATGATGCATGATTTTTTTATTTAACCAAATTTTACAACGCTAATTACATCTTCAAAATGCAACCGCGGCTGGCTTGACTTGTCCATCTTCAAAGAGCCAAACCTTGAAAATAGTAAGAAATGCACGCTCACACAAAAAAAAAACCCCCAAAAAACAAACAAAACAGAACCAAAAATTATTTTTTTTAAACTCACAAAAAATAGAAGCCAAAAGGCATGTTGGTTTTTGTCACCCATGAACCATATATTTTAGCAGAGGCTACTACGTTCCTCCACCAAAAAAAGTGCTGTTATTTGACAATGTTTGTTATCTTTTAATTTCTACTATGTCAATCCAAAAAGAAACAAATTTATAAAATACAAACGAGACAATCATCCTTCAAGTCACTGACCATGGCGAAAACCTCCTCAACTTGGGTGTCCTGGTCGTCAGCGTAAACAAAGTCCATCGTTATGTCATCTGTCTTGTTACCGTCAGGTGGATAGGCTTGTACCAGGATGACCCTTTCGCAGGCGTCCACCATACCACACTCTCTGGCAACGCTTAGGGCTGTCAGCATATTGTCTCCTGCAAGAAACGGGTACAGAGTTATTTCCCTTGCTTCTTGAAAAACCAACCACTCAAATGGTTTTCAGTGACGATTCAATATCAGTACGTATCCTGGAACAATTCTTATATTATGGTTTCATTTATAATAATAATAATAATAATAATAATAATAATAATAATAATAATAATAATAATAATAATAATAATAATAATA
>JARDUL010059919.1:0-20964 GCA_030265205.1 Dirona pellucida | reverse complement strand
TATATATATTAATCATTAATCATAACAGTGTCATAATTACGAAAAGGTTCAACTAAAAGTAAAAGATGTTCTGTCAAATTATCGACAGACAGACAGGCAAAAATATGTTCTAATTACATAGTCTTAAGTCTCCCAGCCAAAATCCAGGGATAAAGACAATTGCATCAGTGTGAATGTCTACCTTATATTTATATTCGTAAGTGGCAAGGCTACTCGACTTGAGATCCTGACTGAAGCTACCGATGTTGAGTCCTTGGGAAAGACTTACACATATTTGTTATCTCACTTGACTCAGGCAGTGAGAAAAATATTGTTATGGTAGTATGACATGCCTAACAACAGGCTGCTCTATTATTATTACACTGGGAGTTAAGATTGCAATTGTGATTGACGAATGACACAGCTAGATGGGGGATAAAGTCTGTGACTTGTGAGCATATTATACTTGTACGAGGACACAGGGTTATATATATAAACTCATCTTTATTTATTTCATCTTTTACTTGTTTGTTTGTGTACAATTCAAAGATACAACCATGACAACAGCGAAACGATACCAGAGCTGTGTTGCCCAATAGACTACTTTGACGGGGATGACGATGTGAATCATGATTCTCACGGTAAAAAAGTGACCAATGACATTGACATTACATGTACATCTTTATAACTCAATGGAGGAGCAATGGCCTGGTGATTAGGACAGCCGATTCTCATTACGAAGGTCGTGGGTTTGAATCCTGTCCCAGTCACCTTGTTGTTTTTCTTGGGCAAGATACTTTACTGCAATTGCCTGACTCAATCCAGGTGTATAAATGGGTACTAGTCAGCTTATGGCTACATGAGTGTAGCATAGCAATTAGCAATAATAGCATCCAACAACAACATGTGTCTTCTCACCTCTTAGCTGGTTCTAATCAAAATTGCCTTTAGATCTTAGCCTAATTTTAGCTGCAAACTGCAATGTCAATCAAGGGAATGTTAAAATTACCCAGATTCATTATTTCTAACATAAGTAGTTATTTCAGTTTGTTAATGTTAAGTAGCCAACCTACTAGGTACTTTCTTCAATCAATGTCCGCAGAGTGGCAATGTCTAACCAGAGGACCCTTCGCGTCTCATACCCTGTCAGGTGGTCATTTCTACCTGAAAAACCCTGTCAACACCAAGAAGATCATTGACCACATCAATCAGGGATTCAATGACCACCACCACTGACCACTGCAATCAAATCTAATCAATTCACCAATCTCACACCGAGAAGATCATTGACCACATCAATCTCAGGGATGCGATGACCACCACCACTGACCACTGCAATCAAATATAATCAATTCACCAATCTCACACCAAGAGGATCATTGACCACATCAATCTTGGGGATACGATGGCCACCACCACTGACCACTGCAATTTTGTAATCAATTCACGCACTGCCTCACCCAGTTGGGATTTTCTGTCTATTTCTGAACTAGTCATGATTTTTTTTTGGATTCAGCCATGTACCTCTACCAATTCACTCTAGATCGAGAGGTTCTGAGTTTGAATCCTGGCTGCAGCTACCGATGTTGAGTCCTTGGGAAAGTCTCTTTACATTATGTTTTTCCTCACTAGACTTAGGTGTGAATTAGTACCTGCCCAGACACAGACAAAGAAAGATATTGTCAGCATGTTAGTATGTCGAGCATGCTAGCAGTCTGCTTTAATGTACTGTATGCTCCCAATGGGAGTGAAGGATACTGAATGACAACACTATTGACACAGCTTGCTGGGGGATAAATAAATTATGTAAAGTCTGTGGTGAGCCTGTAGGACTTGTACGGGGATACAGACTATATATCCATCTTTATAATATATAGGTCTCTTTTAGTCTATATATATGTATAGCAGCAATAAAATAATGATACATTTTTAAATTTGTTGTTTACTTCCTTGTCGGGGGCGTATATATACGGACGTTACCTGAACTACTGATACTGATATATATAATAATATTAATAATAAGACATTTTGGCGCACACTGACTTGGCATATTTATGTCAAATTTTGAGTACTACAACAATTGAATGACGTTGAATGACGTGTAAGTGTACGGTCCCTGGTCTTAGTTAAAAACAAGAAAGAACGTGTTCCTTGTATTCATCCCCCAAACTGTAGCAATTGGAACACTGGGTACACTGGGCGAGCTTGTGGACGCTTTTCAGGTGAGCCTTTAAATGATGTTTGTGAGTGAACTTGAAATCGCACACGTGACATGTGAACCGCCGCCCTTTGTGGGCTTGCAAATGGTGATTCAGACCAGAATTGCTGGTGAATTTTTTGGGGCACAGATGACAGGAGAAGAGGTAGCCGCTGTGCGATTCAAACATGTGCATGGTCACGCCCTGTTGAGAGATGAACGTCATCCCACAGTGCACGCATGCCAGGCTGTTAGGAAACGGGAGTGACGACACAGGACCACTGCCGTCATGGGAGTGGCTTGATGATCCACGGGGCATAACTCTTGAAATGTTTCCCTTCCTTAGAGCTGTTGGAGTTATTCCCCCTTTGAATGAGATAGGGTGATGATGAGCATCTTCATGTTCCCTGGAGGCTGCTGAAAATAGAAAAGTGACTCCAATTCAATACTTGTTGTATCAATATGATAATTATTAATAGCCTATTATTATTATTATTAAAGGCCTAGTGACACTGCATAACCAGCCCCGTCAAATTTCTAAATAACTTTTGCAATTTTGCATCAATAGCAAACAAATTTTACTACTCCCTTGAATACTGGAAGAAACGACATATGTACAAATTTTGAGAAACATCCAATGCGTGGAACAATGGGGAACATGAAATTTGAACAGAGAATCAGTACTGAGTATCCTTTCAATTTTCTGAGTGCACAATGATAAGCACGGAAAGGAAGAAGACTGAGACTTTGTGTTTTGATGAACATAAACTATTTAATCCAAGGTTTGATAGTAATGATAGATCATCTTGAGGATTAGCTGTTGATGAAACTGATCACTGATTGTAACATGCCCCACTGAGGGGTGCATCGCAGTCCAGTCTGGACTGTGAGGGAAATTCCAGAATCGACTTATCAGTCGACGTTGTGAGCCACACTGGAGACTTTAACAAACTTTTGGACTTTTTTCGCTTGGCGATACTAAAACTTGAAGTTGAAGGACAAGGTTTACGCAGGAGGCATAAATGAAAGACAATGGAGCACTTAGAGTTAGAGGAGAACATTGTCTGTTGCTTGCATGATATTATATTCCTGGAAAGATGTGCAGAGATGTTAAATGTTATCGAAAACTCTTGAGTGCCGCATTTGTTTAACAACCGATGTACCCACATTGAGCAATTGCTTTAAAATCTAGATTTCATGTAAAATGGCAATGCAATCCACAGTCCAGCATGATACATGCCTGCCAGTTTCACCAACATTTGATCTTCATAATCTATCAAACCTTGAATCAAATCGTTTATGTTCATTATTAAAACACGAAGCACACAGGTCTCTTCTTCCTTTCCATACTTTAAAATTGTGTGCTAAGAAAATTGAAAGCGTACACAAACTCTCTGTTCAAATTTCATGTTCCCCATTGTTCTTTTATATGCATTGGTGTATCCCAAATGTTGTAGATACCGTTTCTCCCACTATTCAAGGGAGCTGTTGTAAAATTGGATTGTTATTACTGCAAAATTGCAAAAGTTGTTTAGAAATCTGACGGGCCTGTATATGCTGGTTATAGGGCCTACTTATACCCATACACACTACCACACTCCAGAGAACAACGTCTATCCCAGAGTCCCTGCATGTCATGAGTTGACCTCACTAGTCACTACTTATCCAACAATTTTTACATTTTCTCTGCCTGGCAAGTGGCGTCGGTGAGACCGAATTTCTCCCAAATTTTGAGTATTCCTCAAAAATCATAACATACTCGAAAACTAAAAGTGTATGGTGAGTACATGTACTTTTTGTAACCACCATGCAGGAATAGGACTATGACGAATAAATTTCTCTCAGCGCAGGTAGGGGTACATTTGTACCCCACCATGCAGGAATAGGGTTATCAAAAATTGGGTACAGGAATAGGGTTAACTGTGTGAAAATTAATTAAACAAGACACATAGATGACAAGCTCAGCTAAAATTAAGGCTCTTGAAAACTGGTACTGGTATGAAATAGATAGGTACAACACTCGTGACGTTGGATATAATCTTTATCCCATTAAATTTTATCAAACATTTGTAATGATGCAAGTTAAGATTAAGATGTTCGTTAAAACTCACATCTCTAAAAGGTGGGTCAAAACTCGTGGAACGATGGAATGAAAATGGCATCCAACGACGCTCGTGTTATTTCAATAATGTACACTCTAGTCCCCTCATATCTGCATTAAACGCTTTTCCCCATTAGGGATGCAAGTTATATTCCTCTCCCTCTCCTTCTATCTCACAACACTCTATTCTTTCTCTCCCTCCCCTTCTATCTCACAACACTCTATTCTTTCTCTCCTTCTCTCACACTCTCAAACAATAGTTCTTTTACAATAAAGTAAAAATTGACACAAATTCCAGTCATAAATTTCAATTCAAGTAATTATAAACTTTTTATTACCACAACAACACATCGATTGTTTCAACGACATGCACAACACTTAGGTTTCAAAATTGAAACATGAACATGGAATATTTTTCATTTTTTACTCTCAGTCTATAGGCGGCTGCCAATACTGATAAGGTGATAACATCAGATCTGTCAGGAATTCAATAGCTACATGGTCCATTTAATATACAATAGGAAGTCCATTGAAACATCAATAATGATAATGCATAGAAAATGAAAAATGAGGGATGTAAATGTACAAGCAGCTGGGGAATTTGTCAACACATCAACTAAACTTAGGTGTGGTCAACTACAGTAACAAATAGTGTAGGCTTTAGCAGGTTCAGAACCAAAAAAAACGTTATTCAAAACTGGGGCTATTTCATTCAAAACAAATTGGCATATAACAAAAATTCAAACTGTATATAAAACTTGGGCTATTTCATTCAATACAAATTGCGAGTCTTTGTTATATAAATCATCATGTACCACCTTAATTATTCTATTGTCACTTCTAGTACCTCCAATCATATTGTCAGTCAGCTTGGTCCCATAGAACAATTTCATTTTTAAAACAACTAACTGCAACAAAAAAGGCAACAACCACAAATTTATCCTACACACAACATTATTAAAAATTCAAAAGCAAAGTATCCTTTTCTACCAAATGCACCCAAAAAATTATCAGTTTTATTATTATATTATCATACATGATTGACGACGATACTAATTCAGCCATTTTATAGTAGTATCATCTTTGGTTCAAGAGATTGCAGATTCAAATCCTGGCGGAAGCACTGGGTCTTTTCTTTGCGGTGTTGAACTGCGGCCCACGCCGGAGTTATTCCGGTCTACCCTCGATATAGACCCTTCATACAAATTATCGCCTGGAATTTATATAATTTCAAAAGAGGATAAAAACTATCTTCGTTTGGATACAAAAATGTGTCAGGCAGAGTGTAGTGAACACAACTTGACGGATGGTGTTGTCAAACAAGATTTATTGTGGCTAGTAAATGGACCGGTGAC
The DNA here is from genome assembly GCA_030265205.1 of Dirona pellucida. NCBI lineage: Eukaryota > Metazoa > Mollusca > Gastropoda > Nudibranchia > Dironidae > Dirona > Dirona pellucida. The sequence continues at coordinate 15,332 of JARDUL010059919.1, read as the reverse complement.
CACCTGGGACCGAAAACCATCACGACAATATTTATACATAAAATGAAATGTATGGGCTCCTTAGGTAAGACACTTTGCTCTGCTTACCTGCTTACCTATCAAATTCAGAGCTTTTAATGTGGTAGTGGCAGCAAGGCTATCGCAGATTAGTTCCCCAGCTGTAAGCTGGTACCCATTTCTACACCTGTCCAAACATATTACATTATAATTATTCTCAAACTAACCTCTAATAAATCACATTCACCATATTTTTTTCTTTGTATATAATTATACTGAACTTGAAAACTGCTTTGGTTAATAACAGCATACGTTCCAATTGACAACAAAATTGGGGGAGAGAAAGAGGGAGGGAGAGAGAGAGGAGGGGGCCTCCGCGTTCCAAAGCAATCATATTAACCTCCTTTCAATGATTATATTGCATAAAAATGTCAAGCATAATATCATAAAGAAATTACTATTAGATCAGTAGTATTTTTCTATAAAAAATTTTAAAAGACTAATAAATGCCGACAAAATCCATTGATGAGACGTATATCATCATAGTCATAGCCATATCCAGGAGAAGGAGATATTTACACTCCACAGCAGTTGGAGTGTAGACAGTCAATATTAATTAACAGGATATATGCCAATGCAAGAGAGAACATGCCTCTGAAATTCATCCTCTTTAAAACATTCTGAGCAAGTCCTACAAATAAGGAGCTTGTGAATATTTCTCACATGACGCGTGAGGTGCGCTCTCTGAAAAAAACGCTGGTCGCAGATGGTGCATGAGAAAGGTCGGCCGTAGTGTGAAACTCGGTGAAGATTCAACCCGCTCTTAGTCAGGAAACCTTTGTCGCATTGGTCACAAGAAAATGGGTATGACGACAGATGGAATCGCTGCAGGTGGATTTGGTAATGGTGTCTGTTTGCAAACGTAGCCGAACATTTCAGGCAACTGATTGACTCAAAAGATATGGATGACGACAAGTGATGCTGATGGCCGTGAGAGGAAGACGGGCTAGCATGATCCACAAAGTGTGTCCTGGAATTTTTCTTGGATTTTTCATGGAGTGGCTCCTCTGGAAAAAAATATAAATTCAAAATATCCATAGTAGTTCATACCATAAAAAGCTTAATGACTGAAACTGCAAAACATAATTTTAAAATAAATTTTTTTAAAAAAAAATTCTTCTCGGCCGTAAAAAAAATAATTCAGTAGTCAAAAGCAGCTGATTAAGAATAGTAGTAGTAGTTTGCTGCCCTCCTGAATTAAATTTGCTTATTACAACATTGGCAAACATCGCACACTGGACAAACAATAATTCCTTAAGTTCAAGTCACTCTCTCCGATTCTCTTTGCACTCTGAACTGAACAAACAACTGAACAACTCATCATCGTCTTTTATTTTTCTCGATCACACGATACTGAAGAGCCTTGGGGATAAAAGAAAAATAATTGGAATTTACATAGTAAGTCCTTGAATTCAGGCAGGTACTACTGAAGTCGGGCTGATCTTAGAATGGCCAACTTCTTTTTTAACTAGACTCTAATACTAATAAATAATATTTAAGGCATGGCCTTGGTGAATATTAACAAAGTATATTACGTACATTTTTCAGGGGGTTTTGATCATTCACACATTAGCATAACGAGAAAACAAAGCTTGAAATATGTTCCAATGCCATATTGGGGCCCATATATATCCACACGAAATATGATGCAATGTCATGGTTAATATTCAAACACAAGAAAGCACATGTTGCTGGAATTCGTCGTCTCTGAATATCCCAGAGCACGTCCGACACATGATACACTTATGGATATTCCTCAGGTGGCGGGTGAGATGTGTCTTCTGATAGAATCGCTGATCACAGACGCTACACTGGAAAGGCCGCCCTGTGTGTGAAACTCGGTGGTGGTTCAATCCACTTTTAGACAGGAATCCTTTGCCACACTGGTCACACGTAAAAGGTAGAGATGACGGGAAGGATTGGGATTGCAGCATCTCCATTTGGTATTGATTACGATTGGATGATAATATGACTCCGAAGTCGGGATGATCGGTCAAAGTGGAGGGTGAGTACTGTTGATCTTGACCGGCATAGGAAAATGAGCTGGCAGCATGACCAAGAAATTTTTCCATGGCCTTCTTGTCCTTGGTGTGGTGTAGAATCTCCTCTGGCAAAGGGTATAGAACGAAGAAAAAAGAATGCCATTGTAGTTTAATGTACAAAAAGCCTCAATAGTAATGGTGTCACCCTTACACTCACACGAACAATAATCTCATCTTTTCTATAGATAGATAGCTCTAGACGTATAAAGCAGTGATCTGTGCCGCCATCACCAAATTCTCCTTTTGCCAACATTGATGAAGAACACTTTGGGCAACTGTAAAATCCTGAGCCATTTTTTCTGATTGTTTCCTGACACACCTATTCAATAACCTTGTTTCACGTGAGTATTTTTTATATTCTTACTCATCATGTGATGCTGTCCGTCTTAATCACAATTTGACATTAATGCCAGCATCTGTGTGATGATAAGAAATGAGCTTTTATCCTTTTTGTCAAGTTTGATTAGGTCTGCCGATTCTAAAACTAAAACTTTCTAAACATGTTCGTCATAATTGCAGGGCCTACAACTACCTATCATTTATCAATGAGTTTAGTTTCATGGTTTTTAATTTCTCACATCAGTCCACAAATGAAAAAATAAAACACCTCAAGACTAAGTTTTATTCCCTTATTTTACAATGCACTGTCACTGCATTATTACATCTACACTCGCAAATGCGAAGTCCAAATCTAGCAGTAGTCCAAACATTTACTAATCACCATACTTTTATTTAAAATGGAAACAACTGTAATTATAATTTCACTAAGAAACGATTTGAGGCATCACATCATTTCCACATTTCATTTTTTTCAAACGCACGTCATTTATCGACAGCAATGCAATTATGACTTTGGTATTCACCACAGTGAAAAATTTTCAAACAAGCCTTGCATCTTATCACTTTGTGAATATTCATCAGATGGCGAGTAAGATGGATCTTCTGATTAAACCGCTGATCACAGAGACTGCACGGGAAAAGTCGACCCGAGTGCGAAACTTTGTGGAGATATAAACCGCTCTTTGAGAAGAATCCTTTCTGACATATGTCGCAGGTGAAAGGCAAGGCGTGAGGGTGAAACTGTTGCATGTGGAGTTGGTATTCGTGTCTTGACACCATTGGTTCCGAGCAGCAGGGGCATGAATGCGAAGCTGAAGAAGATGAAGATGGTTGCGATTGACGGCTGTACGCATTGTTGTAGTAATGTGACGACGACGAACTGGAATAACCAACAACGGAGAGATTCCTCCACTTCTTGCCTTTGTCATGGGGTGGATTCTCCTCTGGCAAAAAGTACAGAATGAAAAAAAATCCATTATGCATAATATGAATGCATCCTTTGTGTAACTAGAGATCAGATCTAATGTCAGTCAGCAGGCTATTCAGAAAGGCGAAATTGCTTTTTCACATAAAGTGGATTCACACTACTTTTCCTTTGCCTTACGAGGTGTTGTCGTAAATATTCGAAAATAAGAAACAAAATCAATCTGATGATAGGTAGGAACTCCTCAATATCTATACAAATATTATAGTCTATATATATATTAAGTATAAGCCTCAATGTGATGTGCCCATGTCCAACCTGGTTAAAAACTGAAGATGATGACTACTACGACAAGGATTGAATGGACCAGCAATGCAAACATATGGTTCCAAGCGATTCTCGTCTTTTTCACAGGGCAGATTCTCCACTGGCAAAAAAATATTGTATACACCATAAATCACTAAAAATGTCCTTGGTTTAAAATCCTGCATGTGTGTATAACCATCTTTTAATATACTGAATACTGGGCACTAATGGCAAGCTATGATCTTTTCTTTCCACCATAAACAATATATATGTTGTTCCCTATCTGCAAGAAAGCACATGCTTTTGGAATTCATGCATATTGAAAACTTTTGAGCATGTCCTGCACAAAATACATTTGTGGATGCCCTTTAAGTGAGTGGAGAGATGAATCTTCTGATTGAAACGCTGATCACATATACTACACGCGAAAAGCCGACCTAAATGCGATGGTTTGTGGAGATTCAAACCACTCTTCGTAAAGAATCCTTTCTGGCATTGGTCACACGTGTAAGGCAAGGCGTGAGGGTGAAACTGTTGCATGTGGAGTTGGTATTCGTGTCTTGACACCAACACTTCCGAGCAGCAGAGGCATGAATGCAATGCTGAAGAAGATGATGACGGTTGACGTCCATACACACTGTACTGCAATGAGGGAGTGGCATAACCTCGGTATAGAAGCGCTGGCTTCTTGCGTTTGTCATGGACTGGATTCTCCTCTGGCAAAAAGTATAAAAGGAAAAAAAAATCTGTTGTTTATTCTGCCAGCCAGAACTTATTCATTCATCATTTCATTAATCAGAGATTAAAAAATTTTTTTGTTTTTATTGCTGGGTTGAATTTGAATATCCCTCCGATTCAAATCAGCCCTGCCTCACATTGTCTTTTCACACTATCTGTCCAACTTTACTTTTCATTGAAATTATATGCTGCTGTCTTGAATGACAATGAGTTTGAATGAAAGTAAATATATGAAACGTCAATATGAGCAAGAATTCCTCAACAAATACTGACATGAATATAAATACATTTTGTTCATGCTACAGTTTGATGTGTCCAAGCGCAACCTGGTTATATACCAGATTATTTAAAACTATAAATCTTGAATTTTCTCCCTCATGAATAAAGTGTTTAATGGCTATGCTTGTTCCTTCATCCTCTCTGATGAGAAATCGCTGAATTGAATATTAAAAGCTTGTAGCTGTTGTGAGTGATGGCGAGTGGAGACCTCTCTCAATTACGACAAGACATTGCTATTATTCACGCCATTGTTTTTGCGTTCATCTGCACATGAGTACATGTTTATGGAACTCGTTGACTTTGAAGACTTCAAAACATACTCTGCATTTGACACATTTGTGGACATTCCTCAAGTGACGAGTGAGATGGGAATTCTGATTGAAACTTTGATCACAGACACTGCATGAGAAAACACGGCCGGAGTGTTGGGCCGCGGTGTGAAGATTCAAACCATTTTTAGACTGAAATCGTTTGTCGCACTGGTCACAAACAAAAGGTAGTGATGACAGGTGATTTTTCTGCATGTGGAGTTGGCAGTGATATCTGTTTGGAAATGATGCTGGACAGAGATGACAATTTATTAGTCCTGAAGATGATAAATACTGAGAAGTTTGGGGGCTGTAGGAAGATGTACCAGGAATGGCAGCAGATGGTTTGAAACGATTCTCGCCTCTTTCCCTGGGTAGATTCTCTTCTGGCAAAAAAAATATATATAAAAAGTCCATTGTTTTTAAATATTTTTTGGGGAAGGGTCTTTACATGCACTGTAGTATCAATTTCATGCTAATATATTTGTGTTATGTTCAATATTGTTAGACAAGGAATGAATTTCAGTTGCCTTTTCATTTCTGCTATCAACATAGGTTATTATTTTTTATTTTTTTTATTTTTTACATCACACTCCTGAATAATAACTGAGCATCTTTTCTCTGATTTCCAAATTGCCTGTGAAGAAAGCAGTTTGACACATCACCAAGTCATACTGACCTGTGGGTGTGATCAGCCTTGACACAAATCAAGTATCATAGGTGGGTGCCAATGTTTGCCTGCGTTACAGGCTTGTTTGTAAAAAAATTAAACATCCCACAAAATGAATGGCATTTATATACATAGCACTTATCCACGATCATAACCACACACAAAGAAAGCGCATTTGCCCCGAGAAAGCAACGGAACACTTAATAGGTGACGTTGCTTACAACCAAGGGGACCTTCAAATTCCAAGTCTGTCTCCGATAGGATGAGGGAAGCAGGCTAAGTTTCTTACATAGGGACACAAATGCTGATGAGCCAGTACATTTCACGATGTATAAGTGTTGCTGTGACGACATAACTATTTTAGAAGCAGAAGCAAAGCACTGAGCACCAATTCAAGTTATATTCCAGTTGTCACAACAGAAGACACTGTAAGTTATAAGGTTAAGGGTGTTGTCATCTCATCTGACTCAACTGCAAGAAAGCACATGATTTTGATACTCATCAACTTTGATGATCGCCATACACGTCCTGCACACCATACATTTGTGGATACGCTTCATGTGACCGGTGAGATGCGCCTTCTGGAAAAAACGCTGATCACAGACACTACAGGTAAATTGTCGTCCTAAATGTGACGATACGTGATGATTTAGCCCGTTTCTGGACAAAAATCTTTTGTCACATTGGTCACAAGCGAAAGGGAGAGAAGACTGGTGATAATGCTGCATGTGAAGTTGGTAGTGATATCTATTTGGAAACGTTTCCGGACAGAGGTGGCAAGAAATTGGCCCTGAAGACGATAAATGATATGGTTGATGACTGTTGTAGTAGGTAGGTGGACCGGCAAAACCAACGTATTGTGAAGAGCGATTCTTGGCTTTTTCATAGGGTAGATTCTCCTCTGGCAAAAAAAAAACAGAAAATGTCTATGGTTTAATGTTCCGTATGAAGCACTTTTCATTAGCGACTCTTAACAATTCAAAGCAGTCATTTTTTACCTTGTCTATGTAGAATCAGGCTCAGCTGAATATCATCATATATGATATACCTAAACGTGCCGCTCTCTAACAACAAGACAGCACATGCTTTTGGAATTCATCAATTTTAAATATTTCTGAACACGTCCTGCACATAATACATTTGTGGATGCTCCTCAAGTGACTGGTGAGATGCGTCTTTTGATAAAACCGCTGATCGCAGATACTGCAGGAGAAAAGTCGACCTGAATGTGAAGCTTTGTGAACGTTCAAACCAGTCTTGGTCATGAGGCCTTTGCCACACTGGTCACACGTGAAAGGGAATGACATGGGATGACATTCTTTCATGTGGATTTGGTAATGATGTCTATTGTAAATGGCAGCCGGGCAGTGGGGGCACGAACGTGACTCCGAAGACAACTGTTGAGGAGGTTGGCGGGTATAGGAAGGTGGGTTTGCTCGACCAGTAAACTGGCTCCCATTACCGGTATGTCTGTCTGTATTGTGTGGTAGATTCTCCTCTGAAAGAAAATACAGAGTGCTAAAATTGCTCACAACATGACAACACATAGCACGACAAGTAATTAATTAATACACTTTATTATAACTTCATTGATTTTTGACAACATATAAATATAATATAAGGATTACATCTCCTTGTTTTCTTTCTGCACGGCAGGTTTTTCATTCATCTTATAACAAAAGTAATTCCCTTGTGCTACCGATACCACTCTTTCATCATGTTGTATTCTATTCTTAAAATTGATGAATAAATAATAAATGGAGTCCTGGTGTGGTTAAAGACATAAAAATGAATGGGCCTAGCATTGGGCCAGGAAGCCAGTCACACCCAAGTCACAATTACAACTAGGCAAATATTCAAAGTTTCATAGTGAAGCTCAAGAACATGCCTCATTGCATTATATATAATAATATATGACTTGAAGAAATCTTTGTACAGTTTTGGTAGTTAACCTGCCATTATTTCTCATTTTAAGACACGCCCCTCAACCTCTGTTTGAGATCATGTGGAAACATACATCTCACAAATATATACAACAAAAAAGATAATAAATTCATAACAAAGCAATTATTTAAAAAAATGATTCTTTTATTTAGGACTTTCTGTGTCAAAAACAACATTTCTTACACATGATGGCAGAGCTCTCAGCCTGAACGAATATGGATCTCAGTAAAAAATAAATCATTTGTTCAACATGAAAGAGCCGTCAAAATTTAATACAAATTCTTAACCATAAAAATGACATTGAATTTACACTGTACATATCAATAAATCAATCATATATATATACATCATATCACAAAGTTGTAAAATAAAATAATTTGACTTTGGGGTAGCTAACTGGTACTGGTACACCATCATGCAAATTTGGACCTCTTAGAATCACCCTTGGCACATTGGGCACCATTCAAGGTTGAAATATTTGGTTGAGCTGTACACTTGATTAAAATCATTGATGGGTATTAGTATTTCAGTTGCAGGCCAACCTCTCGAAGTCTTGTGAGACATTATTTTCTATGTCCAACCTCTATCACCAGTCATTAAAACAACAATTAAAACAACAAATATGTATAACAGTAACAGTAACAGGGGATAATAATAATAATAGATAGCATTTCTATAGCGCTTTACCCTGTTGAACAGGCTCTAAACCATGATAGAGTAAAACAATACAATTAATAAACCTGTGTGCTACATAACTCTTCTGAGAAATAACCTGACACTGACATTTACAACTACAGTAATTGTTGGACACTTCGACAGATTGAATAGGAAAAAATAGGATACCACTTTGAGTGGGCTGCACTGAGGCTGACACTAGGGTTTGTTCCACCCTTGGACCAACAAAGGGAATTTTATCTTATTGAGAATTTATTTTTATTCAATAACAACAATTTTTACATTGTGAGGTTACATCTCTAAGTCTAAGGCTGCACAGCACCTCTCCTTTGAAGTAGATAAAAGTGTCATGAATTGTGAACTAAAGCCTTGACAACCTGCGCAATGTTTCAACATCCTTTCCATCCAGGATTAGAACCAGGAACCTCTGCGCATCTCAAAGCTCTATCAACTTTCTGTTACATCATCTTGCCCTTTCCCAGCATTATATTTTTCAAACATTGTTGTGAATGTCTTTCAGTAAACAAAACATAAAAAAACATTTTAATTCTAAAAATAATACAGAGCACTTTCATAGTGCATTACCATAACTAGGATATGCTCAATGCGCATGTTACAACAACAAGAAGTTGACAAAATTAAAAAACAGTGTTACATACTAAAATCACAGATCAGAAGCACATTGTATTAAAATATAATTAAATGCTTGTAGAATTAAAAAATGCAAAAAATAATTTTATACAGTGCAACTTCCGGATAACGACATCGCCCGAGACCGGAATATTATGTCGTTATCCAGGTGTGACATTATTCAGAGGTTTTCAAGATGGCGGAAAAAGAGGGTGTGGTGACACCTGTGAATATAATAACAATGCGATGCGCTGACCAGTGCCTGTGATAAAATACGTCCCAACCACGTTAGAATGTGTATTTTTCCGGTTGACAAAGGGTTTAATAGTTACGCTGTCACTACGATGTGTATTTTTATTGGCTAAGAGTACGAGATAATGCTGGTCGGAAACAAGGTTGATTTTTTTTATAAAATGTCGGTGTCAACTGCTGATTATCGCTATATCGATGTCGCTAAACAGGGGTTTTACAAAAATATATGTCGCTATTTATGGGTTTTTATTACTAATAAAATATAGCAAAAAAATCGGGCCCAGAGGTCAATGCCGCTATCCACAGGTTGTCGTTATCCAGAAGTTGCACTGTATTTATATTAAATCATTTATTGAGTAAAACCGTTCACTGGATTTTAACCCGCAACAAGCTGTTAAACTGTGAAGTTGAACAATGTTTGGAAACAATCTAATGTTGCAGGGTGACATTCAACAAACAAAAAATCAATCTAATGTAATTCAAAACCATGTTCCATAAATAATGATCACATTGATTAATTGATAAAACAAAGGCAAGGTGGCCAAGAGGTTAAAGACATCGCACCTAATCCACGTAACTGGTTTGGGGTTGAGTCATGGCTTTCGGCATTGCATTGCTAAGATGCTTTACATTATTTTGCTTGCATCACTTGAATCAGGTGTAGAAATGCGTACCAGTTGACACCTTGGAAATTAATCTACGATAGACCAGCGCAGCGTTCTGTCCAAAGGATGACAAATCGTCACTTTGTCCGCTTCACCCTACAGAAATCAGTTTTGGTTTTTTTCTTTCTCATTCTCATGAGGACATCCTCATGGAACAGCCAAAGATGACAGAGATGTTATGATGAAAAGTGGTTCCCCCTAGAGAATTAACAAAGCTGCCCGTCTATGGCTGGTCTACGATGAAAGGCCCGAAGTCATTATGGTCAGATTCTACATAACCCCTCCCTCGAAGTTTGGCTCTGAAAAAAATAAAATAATAATAATAAAATTAAAGCAAAAGAATTTACCACAATTGTAATACACATTTAAATTTAATATTTCATCTGAATAATGCAACGACACATTTTGTGATTTCAACAAAAGACATGCAAATATACAAAATCCACACATAAAACATAATTGCTTGAAAACTCAGTCTGCAGACACTTATATCCCGAAAATAAAATTAGTAATGTTTTAACCGGTCCAATTGCTTATATTTATGCTCAGGTCGAATTTTTAAAATCGGAAATGATTTTTAATTATCCTCAGATTTATTTAAAAAAATTCCATTTCATTATGGACAAATAAAATTTATCTTAATCTTACCTTATCATTTTTGAATAGTATTTTGAAAACTACTGAACTGGGCAGACATAATTCCCAATGTGCATAAAAAATATTATTGTAAATCAAGTTAATTAGCCTACAAATCATAACAACAACAGATCAGGTTCACCCCAATTCTGTGTAATAAATATTTGTTTCAATTAAGGTTTAAACTGATGACAGCTAATGACAGTATTCACATTTATGAGGTTTTATAACGTCAGAAAATGGAAGTTGGTGGCGTTGTGATCAATCTTTCTATTTTCTGCATTAATATGAATTGGACATACCAATAGAAGACATATGGTATTCATCATTTTCAAATTCCACATCCTTTTATAACAATTATCAAAAATTAAGATGAGTCCATGCCTAAGTCTTGAGGACTATGGATAACTGTGTTTCAAAAGTCATTCTATTCCATTCCAGGAAATGTGGCCCCTTAAAAAATGTAATTGGAACAGCCCTGCTGTAGAGAAACTTTTTAGACCCCCAAGACTACCAAAACTGTCCAGGTGAGCGTGTATTGCTTTCAATGAATTTAACATGGAGATGAAGGGAATTTTTTTACATTTTGTGAGGCTTTAGCAAAAAGGACATAAAATAAATATCAAGAGTTAGTTTGTAAACTCAACATATTGCTCAAGAACCCCATTAACTCTATACATCATACTCCAAAGTATCAGATGAATTTAAAATAAAAACCGCCCATATCCAAAAAGTGTCATTATCATTCACCACCTAGACACCAGACGAGAAAAAAAAAACGACATAAAAAAATACATTGCCAAGATTTCTGCCTTTACTTGTAAAGTTTATTTCGTGAAAACCAGTCCACTCCATGATTTAGAAGGCAATTAATATGTGAATATCCCTTTTCCTAGGAAGTCGTTGATTTTAAAAGAGAAGCTGTGATTCATAGGAAATTAATATAATCCCAAGAGCACGACATTGTATACAATACAAATTTTTAAATCAAAGGAAAACATACCTCCTCCTCCTTTGACGCATCCTTGCCAGCCACCTCTCCCTCTCTATCTGTTCGTTTGTTCGATTCAAACGGTGGATCCTGGCCAAGTTGTTCTTCCTCTCCCTCTGTGATGACAGGTAGTTGCGTGAGGAAAAGTTATTATGGCCCCTCCACTGGTAGACGGATCCAGACGTCTGCGATTGATGATGTGCCTCCACCATCCTCTGGGTACCTAGAACCAGGTGATTAAAAACTCTTTGTCTTTCAAAATATCTATCGACTTGGCATTGCCCCCGAAAATGCCACAAGTTTTCGACTGTAACACTCCATATATTAATGTCATATTCTATCTTTATTTTATTCCATTGACATTGACACAAATTTCTTTACGATCACAGCTACAAACACCACATAATATGAATATTATTTTCGCAAGCAAAACTTTCTTCACAATGCATGCTAATAATACACTCAAACACACTTCACATAAATAATAGTATAGTCCAAAAACCCTTATAATTATATTATTATTCTGAGCAAATGCAAGTGTGTTTGTCACAAATGCTTTTTTGCTAACCCTATAACTTTTATTCCTACTTTAATGTCCAAATCTGCAGGCTGGACTTGGTTGCACTGGTATTTCAGTGGACCATTAATAAAAGCAGGAATCAACCCTAAAAAATTAAGCAAAGTCAAAGCCAAACATTATATATGGAAAATTAAACAAAACTCAGCAATGTTTGCCCACATCGTAAAAATTTTAACAAATCGGCGTCCAAGGATCCAGATTATTATTATCCATATTACTGAAAAGCTTATTTTTGCACCATTAATTTATGCCATAAATTGAACATATATTATATGTTGCTCTGTCATCATGATAAGTGATTTCAAAAACTAGAATCAAAGCTCTCTAATTACTCTAAACGGCAGCAACATGAATTCTGCTCAACCTGTATCTGAACACCAAATATAAAAAGTTAGCTAACATGAGATCTTAAGCTGTATGCCATTTGAACAAGGTATAAAAAGAGAAAAAATATTCTCACCACTGCATGTACTTTGTTTTTAAAAAACAATTAAACTGAATTGAATTACTTAAATAATACTTTGACATCAAACTTAATTGCATGATACACACAAAGTGCAGCTCTATCTTAAATTCTAAATCATAACACCACAACTCCTTCAATAATTAAGAACTCGCTGCTTGATAAATATATATATAATATGTCTTTCTAAATGAAAATGACAGCATTAGACGGAACAATTTTACAATGGCATGAAATGGACTAGGACAAACTAGTAGAATGCCACAAGGGAACAATATCGAAAAATAAAAACTTACTACAAGTAGGCAGCAACGTTTGAGAATAATGATTTGTTTCTTGTGTGATAAAATTGTGCCATTTGGACTTTTTTTTATTTCAGTTGATAAATATTGTCCTGTAACAAAGTGACTTCACCTTTCGCTCATTCAGTGATTAACTAGCAGACAAATGTCACAGCGGCAAACACAAATATATGATAAAGTATGTTGGTTTAAAATTGTAAATGAGTGGAAACAGTTCAATGAGCAGTATCAACATACACTACTCACAATCACAATAAAGAAACAAAAATTACACAAAAACATTGTGAATGTCTGTATGCTGCTATTTCTTCACCCCTTCCAAAGCACACGAATGTTGTTCAAGAAAAAAATAAACAAAGAGAAAAAGTTTAATAAAAGTATTCACACAATTGATGACACATTGATTCCAGCTGAGGAAAAATGTAATTGGAAGATTTTGTGCCAATTACCCAAAATAGCAGCACAGTGATGCAATAATCATTCGTAATTCTTGTCAATTTCAACATGTACATCTCAAAAGCAAATTCATAACACAGTAAAAACAAAAACAAAAACGCAAGCATCAAGTCTTTAGCTTGATCCAAACATCCAATAGGATCAATCTCTTTTTTTCACGTTCTTGTCTTCAAAATACAATCACTGTAACTTTTTTGCACTTCAAAATTCAAAATTAGCAGTTTGTGTTCAGCTTTTTTTCCACACGACAAAACATAATTGATCAATCATTCGGATACACACGAAAATCTATAACTTTTCAAAATGTTTTAAATCAAAATCAATCAGAGCTTGAACCAGTTCATCAATCCAATACCTGAAATGATGCGTGTACCCACTTTTAAAGATACATTCGATCGGTGAAACAATACCTGAACTATTTCTATCTCTGATTTTAAATTAAATCTGTGAACTCACCTGTTTGTTCAAAAAATCCTTGCATTTCCTCATCATCATCTCCAATCTCAATCACTTCAAACTGGTTGCCTTCACAACTTTCTTCTTGATTGTCATGTTGTTGAGACTGTAAGCTATGACTATCCTCGGCATCTTGAGAACCAAGAAAAGAGTTTTCGTGCTGCACATCATCACTTTTAAAATGTCCAATATTTTCCTGTTCATGTTCAAAGTTTAATGGAGCAGTTTCATCAAACGCATGTGATGTTTCTGCACGATGTGATTGAGAAGATGGCTTTAGACTGGTCTCTGAAATATTTTTGTCACTATTTTCAGCATAATCACTTCCAAACTCTCCACTCTCTGCTGCACCATCCTGACTTTCAGAAGGTGCTTCAGATGCATCCATTTCCTTCTTAACCGGAAAATCATGGGCAGAAGTGGAAGCTGACTGGTCAAAGTCTGGCGTGACATTGTCTTGCGTTTCCGTTTTCACTATCTGTTCTGAGTTAGGAAAATTTGAAGAAACCGAAACAGTAGTAGATTGTTCATTATACGAACCATCTGAGCCTGAATACTGTTCATAAGATGGTACTGGTACTTGTTTTGGATGGTACCTATATTTTTTTCTCACAGATCCTCTGTGAGAAAGATCTCTTGAATCACTATACTGCCTTTTGTTGATTGGAAACTGTGACAAGTGCTCACTGTGTCGTATTGGGGAGCAGGAAGATTCTTTGGTTTGTTTTGGTTTGTCTTTTTTTGCAGGGAAACTGTTACTGATACAAGTAATTGAGTTGGCAGCACTTTTACGTACTTTTTCATTCAGAACACAGTCTACGATTTTGTCACTGTCTATGCTTATGTTGATGTAGCCAATCATCTCAATACTGTTGTCAAAGTCCATGCAGCCATGACAAAGAGCCTGTATGGACTTACTAAGGCTTGAGATGAATTTGTTGACAGTGCTTGCATCAAGACTGATTTCACCCATGTTTCCAGTGTGTATGTTGACAAGTTTACAATTTTTAACACGCCCTGTAGAAATAAAGAGAATGAAAATTATATAATGATTTTGTGCAGAGAAAAAAAGTGCATAAAAATGACAGCTATCTCACAATGTGGACTGAACTGAAAAAGGATATTTTTTTCCTTGTTGACAAATGGTTTTCCTTGCTTCAGCTGTAATGAATTCATTTAGATCATTTCGAATGATTCAAGTCAAACCTATCTAGGGCGGCCACCCTTTGTTCCCGGAAAAGGTGGCTGTCTAACAATTTGTTTTTTAATGTGTAATTTTGTGCACACATGCCGATGAATACACATTATCATTATATTATGTATTGATGCATAAAATGCCTTCTATTTGAATTTGTAATAATTATACATATATATATATATCGTTGTGTCAATTGGCACCGAGTGACTCGGTGACAATTAACAATAACACTGCAAAACGTCAATTGACACCGAGCGGTATCGAGGCACTCGGTCACAATTGACAATAACATAAGTTATCGTCAATTGGAACTGCGCGGAATCGAAGTTACTGTTATCCATCGGCATCATGTAATTGTAATTCTATTCGTATTCTAATGAATCATTTTCATTTCTTCAGCTCAAATTCATAATAATATTA
>JARDUL010059475.1:0-12079 GCA_030265205.1 Dirona pellucida | reverse complement strand
TTCCAGCTCTGTGTCAGGCCATGTGTACTAGTGGGGCACAGACTTGCACTTAACCTGGATACATTTTTATCTGGGTTAGCACATCGATGCCTTCTGCCTTGTACACTGTCCTCGGCCAGACCCAGAGTTGGTCCCAACACTGTTTAAGTACAGTTCTTCAGGGAACAGATAACAAACAAACATAAAATCTGGTTGAACTATTAATCTATTCGTACACTGGGGGTGACATTGTGACCCCACTTCCAGTATAATCATGACATTACAATATTCATCTTAAGTATTTGTTTATCCTAGTCTCATTCATCCCATGTTCCTGTCTCTTTCTCTCAAGTCTTCTAGTTTCTCTCTTCCTTCACATACCAGCTGTTAACGCAAGGCAAGGATTATCAACAAAAAGGGTCACAAATGTGGAAAGAAAAATTAAGACAACCCAGAGTTCTCAGCTTTGGTAAAAAAAAACAAAAACATGGCTTTCTTGGCAACAGCTCCTATCTTATCTACTTTTATACCAAAAAAATATTGAGATGGTCCTTAAGATTCAGTTAAACTTGACACATTGCAGGAACACTGGGCGGCAAAGTGCAGCAGGTACCTACCTGTTTTTTTCTTTTTATCCTTCTTTGGGATCTCACTGGTCTCAAATCCTTTGAATTCTCCTTCTTCGTCACTTGATCCAAAAATATCAGCAATTAATTCGTCTTTCCTGATCGAAACAAAAATCAAACCATGAATAAAATAGAAACAAGAAAAACAAACAAAAGTTTTAATTGTCTGTTAGAAGAGAAGCATATTGCCAAAATAAAGGTAACAAAGAGCTTGGAAATAATATGATGACAGGTTGTGAAAGAATAAAACCCCCAAAACACCTCCAATGATCCACTAAACAGGAAAGCCTGTGGACAAAGAGAAAGAGGCAAATAAACATTCCGTAATATACATGTCTTCCTTTAGTTTTGACATTGACTCCCCCCCCCCCTCCCAGTTAGAAACCCCCCCAAAAAACAACAAAAAGAACCCAAACTTTCAGGCAGAGAAATCTAAAACCCCTTAAAGGTAGAACAAAAGGTATTCATCACAAGCTTGGTTTAAGTAGGTAAGAAAGAAACCCCCAAAAAACCAAAACAACACACACAAAACAAACAAAAATAATTAACAAACGTACTCTTTGTCTCCTTCGTCCCCACTTCCTGCACCTGGAAATAAATAAATAAGTCAGCTTAGTTTCAGAGTATGACAATTTGGCAAAAAATATTACACCATAGATTAGAAATAACAATCAGCCAACAATTAATTCTGAACTGCTTGAGCAAAAACAGAATGGTGTGTCACACAGTCAACAAGTCCAAAAATCAAATAAACATAAAACAAATAACATTGGGAAAAATTAGAAGAACCATCTTGTAACTTACACTTTTAAGAGTTGTGTGTTTGATACATGCACTGTAATTCATTTGGCAACAACGTATCAGTCTTGATACCCAAATGAGAAACATCCTTAACTCAGAGGAAGCATAGCGGGACAAGACCGTTAGAAGATTAACTCAGAGGAAGCATAGTGGGACAAGACCGTTAGAAGATTAACTCAGATGAAGCATAGTGGGACAAGACCGTTAGAAGATTAACTCAGAGGAAGCATATTAGAAGATTAACTCAGAGGAAGCATAGTGGGACGAGACCGTTAGAAGATTTTCCCCTCCAACTTGACCATGCTATTCGCGAAGTACCGAAAAGAAATCATGAGATTCCTCATTCACCATTGGAAAGTTGTTTGTCACGGTACTTTTTACTCACAACAGACCAATCTCTGGAAAATGGAAAACCCAAGCAAAAGGTTTTCACCTATTGCAAAAGATTTGATGTTCTATGAAGATGGAATTGCACTGTTAAAGAGTACCTAGCTCACAGCAAAAAAGATTCATAAACAACACCATGAGAAGCTGATGGCATACCTTGAGGATCAGTTACATTAGTTAATAATAAAATATTTCTCACTTACAAACCTACAAATAAGCTAACAACTCACCTCCGCCCTCCTCATCAGAATCTTGTATAACTTTCTTCCTTTTCTTTGGCCTATCAAATTAAACAAGAACAATACATGTTATCTAGAGGACAGAAATTTACATTGGAAAATGTTGGATTGACGTAGTCGGACATTCATTGAAACATGGAATGGGCAAACAATGAAGTACTGTGAGTAGGACTTGAAGTGTTTAATCTATACGACCACTGCATTCCGAGTTGATCAGTGGGCCCACCAAGGGAAATAGATAGATAGATAGAGAGGGAGAGAGAGGGAGAGAAAGAGAGAGAGAGAGAGAGAGAGAGAGAGAAAGAGAGGATGTATGTGTATGTGTGAGTGGGGAGGGGGGAAGAGAGAAGAGAAATATGTTTCAGATGTGGGAACAAGGCTCTTTAAAAAAATTGTGAGCCAAGTGTTTATTTCCCTCACCTGTCATTTCCGCTACCCTGTTCTCCATCTGAAGCTCGGCCACCAGATCCTCGGGAGCTCGCTGGAAGAAAAAAAGAAAGAAAGATGAACATCAAGCAAGTGATACAGTTTAACATGTCCATACCGTAACTTACAGAAGTGTGCATGAAACAAAGCGAATGAAGTGAATAAAAAAGGATGACTAGACACTGAAACAAATAATATATCTATCTTTTTTTATCTATATCTTAGATGCTCACTACAAACCAATAATGTGAAACCAAACTCATCAGTCTTGCCAAATCTATCTCTTCACTAAACTCTCAGATGCTCATAATATATTTGATTGAATGAAGTCAATCTGTCTTAATGTTTTCCTGCACTTGTAGTTATCCATTCTTGCCCTTGTGTCCAGAACCAAGGTAATTCCTGAAAATCCTCTAGCTATAAAAGGAACAAAACAAGAAAAAGAAAACAATAATAATAACTCTAGGACTTACCTCTAGACCCGGATCGACTTCTTGATCTAGACCCAGATCTACTTCTTGATCTAGACCCAGATCTACTTCTTGAACCTGAACCAGATCTAGCTCTTGAACCTGAACCAGATCTTGACCGTGATCTGGACCGTGACCGTGATCTGGATCGTGACCGTGAGCCAGATCCAGATCGCGACCTAGAACGGGAGCCTGATTTGCTGCGGGATCTTGACCGACTAGCTCTGCCTCCACTCCCAACAGGACTTACTGGTGGTGAATGAGGACTCCCTGAGTGGTTTTGAATAAATCAATGAGGAAAATTATACAAAGCTCCTTTCCGTTTTGAACAGTGGATAACGGCATATTTGATGACCAATCAATGAATAACAATATGACTCATTATCATAACAAAATTCATACATTTCATTTCTCCATCACTAACAACAGCAAATACTTTAATATACAATCTTTAAAATATGCTCCTCAAGTCACGCCATGAACAAACAAACAAAAAACAAACAAAAAAGAAGAAAGAAATGACAACCTCACTAGTTTAACTCAGGTTTAAAACGTAAATGACAATTTGATAAATCGCTAGTTTAACATTCAGTTTTAAAACGTAAATGACAATTTGATAAATCTTGAACTAAAAAAAACCCCTTTCAACCAGGTCTTTATCAAGCTACACATTTACAATCACATTTGATTAATTCATTCCACTATACACTTTCTATCACCTTCTATAGCTTACAAGTGGTTTTTTTTTGCTCCCTGAAGCTTGATGCCCGAAAAAAGTATATATGGTAGAATGGATCACCCGTTGCATTCATTATAAAAACTTGAAACTAGGATCGAATGATGTGTCCGACTTTGATAAGGCTACCGATAGACAAGACTGAAGCACTCATTCTGCCATTTACATCTTCAGACAGCCGAAAAAAACCACGAATTACTACACAATCATCATTTCCATACAATTATTAATTTTCGTTGTGGATATTTCAACTACCATAGTTCCAGCAAGTCAAAATGGCATAAGGATAAATTCATGACCACGAGCTCATAGCATGGTTGTCCTAGATTATGGATCCTTTGATCCTAGGTTTGCATTACAAGAGACTGCCAATCTTAAATGAAGAATTTCCTTTCAAATAAGGCCATGTCATCATACCTGATCTGCTCCGACTACGGGATCTCGAGCCTGAACCTGATCTAGATCGAGATCTACCAGAGTGTTGGGGTGATCCCGATCTACTTCTTGCTGGACTTCCTACAGGACTTCCTACAGGACTGACGACGGGAGACTGGGGGCTGCCTGGTTGAGGATCATTTAGAATGTAAAAAAAATAAAAATAGTAATAGCAACAATAACAATTAATAAAAAAAACCAACATATTTGGAAGGCATAGTATTTCAATGAATGAAATAGGATTTCGACAAAGCGAGAAGTGAGGAACCAGATATCTGAACCACTAAAGGGTGATGTGGTGGATACACTACAGGTACAATAATAGGCCTACTCAACAAGAAATCAATAGTAGTATGGAAGTCAAAATTGCTGCCTGGCCTAAAAAAGTGTATTTCACACTAAAATGTCTTGTACTTTAATTTTTCATGCAAAATTTGGGAATTAAGAACAAACAACCAGAAAAACATAATCCCAAAAAGGGGGAGAGAACACTTGTATTGTTGGTGTGGAATGACAATAAATGGCCGACAGTGGTTTTTGTCATGTTTACCAGTAGGGTCAGTTGTGAGATTTTGTCGGGTCAGGATTTTGAGTTGAATTTCTAAAACAAATCGACTCTCAATGTGTTGCGATTCATTGATCTCTTCTATATAGAATTAATTTCACTTTTTGGAAAAAGTAGCGATTAAGTCTATTTAAACGCATTATGAAAATTTAGATCTAGAATTCATGACTATTAAAAAATCTACCCCCCCCCCCCCACAAAACCAAGACTTGGCAGCGCTGACTCATACTTGTGTAAATCATTAAATTACAAAAACTTTTAAAACATAATTTGGCTTCAATTTGGAATGCATTGTTTCAATTTGTGATAGTATTACCTGATCTGCTACGCTGTGGGCTGCCTGATCTGGATCTGGCATTTGAGTGTGCAGGTGAACGAGATCTCGACCGAGAACCAGACCTGTTGGACCCTGCAGGCGAAGCAGGGGCACTGTTTTGAGGACTCTGAGATCTTGAGCGACTCCTAGCGGAGCCGGCTGGACTAGCTTCTCTGGATTGTGTACGTGCGGCTGGAGACTGACGTCCATCTTCGGCTGGAGACTGACGTCCATCTTTGGCTGGAGACTGAGGTCCATCTTTGGAAAGATTGGTGCAAACAGAAGTCAGTTACTTTACAAATCAAATAAATCATCTATATTTCATGCAAATATCTAGCAGAAGTAAATGCTGCGTTTATAAAATTTATGCAAAATACTTGGTCATTGAAATAAAGTAAGTCCATATTCAGTCTTCAGCGTTGGGTAATCAAGTGTCTTGATTCACACTTAGTTTGACACTACTTTCCAAGTTGCCGTTACTCTTACTTTTAGCAGATCTGAATCAACCTAGCTACCAAATTAAATGCTGTTTGGAAAACATGCTTTATGCATCACCTTCAAAATTCATTTTACAACTCTTCACTTATAAATCAACACAGATTAAATTTAAAAAAAATAAAAACAAACAAATCTTGGCATTTGGACAAATTACACTCAATTCTCTTTTTTATAAATGTAAAGTGTTTGCATCAATCAGATCTTTAAAATATCAGAGCCAGTGAGGGATCAGATCCACTACCTTTCAGTTGTGAGTCTAATACCATAGATCCCTTGGGGCGCCATGCCTGCACTCTTAACTCATTTTAATTTCATGCCAATCAAATGTTGATGCACCTTCCAAACGTTTTATATTTTAAAAATATATAAATAAAAATAAGTGTAAAAAAACCCAACAGAGTTCAAAACTTATTTTCATATAAAGGTAAAGACGCTTTATTTACTTGTTCTAATTGCATCTGTCATGCTGGAAAATAGTGTTGGATACTTATGTCAGGTAGTGTAAATAGAATATATACTGATTTTAATAAAAGTGTTTGTTGATGACACACATGTTGCTTTCTATGAGAAGACGTTGCTGGTAATGTCTAATGTAGCCTGCCTTATGAATACAAAACTGGTAACAATAAAAATCATGAAAGAACAAACCTTGTTCTGGTGAATTTGCTCCGTCAACATCGTTGGCATTGGGAGAACCTTGTGGACTCTCTGCTGGTGACTTGGCACCTTCGTCTTGAGACATCTGGTCACTGCCTGCAGCCCCTTCCACTTCTCCCCCGTCCTCCTCTTGAGATATTTGCCCCGTGTCAGCTGGAGAGTCTAGAATAATCTCATTGGGCGCAGAAGAATCGTGTTCCCCTTGTGATTGATGACCATCGTCTGAATGGGCAGGACTTCCAGCTGGAGACTGTGGAGGACTTCCTGCTGGAGATTGTGGTGGGCTTCCTTCTGGAGAACCTGGAGGGCTACCTTCTACAGAATTATGTCCACTTCTTGGACTACTGTGACGAGATGCAGGACTTCCAGACCTACTTCTCGACCTGCAAAATGAATCCAACAAATCTTTAGGATGAAAATGTCCCAAAACCTAAAATAATTTTCAATCAACTTAAAGACAAAAATGAAGAGATGTTTAATCAAATCAAATACTTTTGAGTCAGCTAGAAAAGTGATCTCTTCATTTACACTTACACTAGAAGATGCACATACTGGAGATCAATCAACATATTCTGACACCTAACAGCAAAATATTCTTGTGGTGAGACTTTATTATTATCAGCATGTCAATCCTTAAATGGGCCTTTCATTTTTCAATATCAGGTGATGTATTTTGTCATTCATAACCCAAGAAGACAATGATTTCTAACCAAAAAGTTAAGTATGTCACTTATACGAGAGAAGTTTGACCCAGAAAGGGATTTTGCAATTACTTTTTAAGATATCATAAACTTGGTCCCATCTCAAACACATTGCTTCATTGGTTTTAAAAAAAGTGATTTTTTTTTCAAATGGTGAACATCAAATCATATACCAAGACCTATGTATGATATAAAATATATGGATATAAAATAGACAAAACAGAAAAAAAAAATAGAAGTTAAATAAAATTTTACCTGGCAGGAGAAGGGCTTTGTCTTTCATCAAGATTGACTGGGCTATCTCTGGACACATCATGTTCCATGTCTTCTTCATTGCCAGATTTATTCTCTTCATCACATTCATCCTGTAATAAATTTTATATTGTGGGATACAAAATTCAACCCTCAATTCATCAAGGTATGAAGTATTTAAAAATTAAA
Organism: Dirona pellucida; assembly: GCA_030265205.1. Classification (NCBI taxonomy): domain Eukaryota; kingdom Metazoa; phylum Mollusca; class Gastropoda; order Nudibranchia; family Dironidae; genus Dirona; species Dirona pellucida. The sequence continues at coordinate 4,802 of JARDUL010059475.1, read as the reverse complement.
AGTTTCTATGGTAGCACCACAAAATAACCAAATGAAAATCTAAATTATAACCGTAAAATATGTAAATAAAATAAATATAATCACAGCCCCTTTCACAGATGGGACATGACGGAGTCACAGATGAGACATGACGGAGTCACAGATGGGACAAGAAACTGTTTTCACTCATGGGATTTTCACCTAAAATCATCTCTATGTGAGGAACCTTTATTGTTTGCTAATTCATGATCAAAACTTAAGACTAGACTACAATTTTTTTTTGCTTATTTGTCAACTTAAAATATTTATTTTTTTCGAACCAATATCATGCGAGATTTAATTCAACATCAAGCAAATAACCACCTCAAAGATCTCAACATAATTGAAATTGCTTTCTTTTCATATTTTCTACTCTCCATCCCTGGTCTTTCCGCTTTTGTGACTCAGAATGCCACTCGGCTCCCATCAGTACCCACGTCTCTGATGCTTGTGATCGAAGACTTACAAGTGTTTCATGTGCTTATACCTATTAGCTGATGAAGGGAAACCAGAAACATTCTTTGTTTTGTTACTTGTTTTTACACTTGAAGCTATACCATTTTCATCCCTTTGCATTACCTTTTACGTCCTACCTTTTATTTCTCTATGTATTATAATGACACTGGAACCTTCCCGCGTTCATCAACTGCTCGCACTCACTTTCCATATAACAATTAAATTTTTCTTTGCACACAAACTAAAGAGTCAGAGCAGTCAGAGGCCATTCTGCTCATTGAAAATATATTTATAGACGTTTTCCTACAACCCTGGGCAAAAGAATTCCACTTTTCGAAAATGAAACTAAGCCAGGTGGAAAGTGAAACCAGACCAAGTCTGGAGTTGGGTCATACATGATTTTGCCGAGTTACCACATTAGGTTGCGCTGGGACTGGGACATTATTTCAATTCGTTACTTCTGGATCAAAAGTTAAAGATCCACTGGAGTCAAGATTGGTTGTTCTTTCCAGATTTTACAGGGTGACCACAGGGCGAAACATATTTTGTTGAATGTTTGGTTGCGTGTTCACAACACCTTTTACAACAATAGTGAGCAACGTTTATATGACCTTGCACCAAAACATGGGCACCAAAACATGCATGATCATGCAATGAATATAACGTGATGTGAAAACTCAACATGCACTTTTAAAATAATTTAAAAACAGCTGGCCGTTATTTACATTTCAAAACGGAAGCACATACACGGTTTACGAATATGTGTCCTAGGCCCTGGTCATGATGATCATGTGACCGTGAGATGATTCCAATCCAATATGGAAGCGAGGAGGCTCCGGTGCTAATAATATAATTCACTTTTATTTTTGTTTTATTGCCATTTTGGCTTTTTGGGGTACATTTTTCCCTTTTAATTGTAATACCTGTGAGTTTTCCGTCTCTGCTGGGCCGTCCTCAACTGACATATTGTCTTCCTCTCCTAGTTTAATAGAAAAGAAAAAAAAGAGTTGTCAGCAAAAAAAAAGAAGAAATTCATCATGGCCATGGCCATGATGGTCATCTCATCAATCACAAATCTATTATTATTATTAGTTTATCTATTCACTGGGAGTGGGAGAAGTAGAGGAGAGAGTCACATTGTTCTAGCTATAACTATACGGCATATAAATTAAATTCAGATTCTTATGTTATCAATAAATGAAAAAAAATTTGATCAACACTCCAATGCATATTGATCATTTATTAGGTAATTGTCTAGTTAATAGATTAGATGGTCAAGCCTGTCCTGAAATAAAAAGTAAGTTAGGCAAGAAAGGAGTCATGTTTTGACAGTTTTGTACTTCTCATTATCAGCTGTCAGCAGTTGTCAGTATGACAAGAGTTCAAATTAAGAGAAAAATATCATTCGAATTTTTAAAGGCGATATAATGTGTATCTACTCTAAGCAAGAGGTTCTTACTATCGTCAGTATCCATTTTTAGGCGTAATGTGAAGCAATAATTATCCTCGATAAAGAAGACGAGACTTGCTGTTTTCCTTGAACCGTAGTTTATTGAGAATGCCAGACAAATTAAAAATTAGAAATCAAATATGTTTAAAAAAAGTGCCAAACCTAGTTCATTTTATGATAATATTATCAACGTTTTGCTTTAGCTAATTTTTCATCACACTGTTTATTAATTGTCAAAGCTATGAGTTTCATCTTTTCCAATCTTGTTAAAGGAAAAAAAATACACAAAATTATGATAATGAAAAGGATATTGAGATGAACTAACTTTGCCATGTGATAAACGCGAATAAGAGATTCGAATTAATAGCTTCAATGCGTGTGTCACGGAACAAATAAGTGATGTCCACCGTTTTGCCTAGTCTAATGTATTTTACTAAAACGGTCTGCGTCAGTTAAACGTAATATTTATTGTACTTCCATTGGATTGTTTATTTATTTATATATTATTATTTTTTGGGCAGAAACGCCAAATTGCCCAACGTGCTTACAGCGGAAACCAATATGAAAATTAAAGTAAGTCTTGATCCTTTTCAGGTTTAGGAACCTTCTCGCTTAAAACAACGTATCGTACACATCAGTGACAATACAACATCACGGCAAGATAGATATACGGTGACCATCGGTGACGGTGCCACTATCAGTGCCACTAACTGCAAATTAAGTAAATATACAGAATGCACCCAAAAAGCAATGGTTCAAATCTCTAAAGATAGATAAGTTGATGGATGAACAAATAAATATACAGATCAACGCACAACTACCACATCTGCTGGGAAAATATAGTATGTTTATTACCTTTAATTAGTTGGCAGCAACAAAACAGCGAAGTTTCGACCATAGAGGCCTTTGAAAATAGATGACATAATTCCCCTTTAACTTCTAACTGCTTTTCATAATTTACAAAAGAGTGAGATGTGCAGTTGGGTACACAGAATAAATGACTTTCTATTCTGTGATGAGATACGTGTGAAAAAAGTGTCTAATATATTTGGTTTCAAGTTGTTGTTTCTTTGAAATTGTCGTTTAAAGAGCTCTTTTACTTCAATATGTAATATTATACCACTGACTGACTGACTGATAGCCGACGCCCCCGCCCACTGTTCAATGTTCATCGGCGGCAAGTTCAAGGAACATCTTTTTACTTTTTACCCCAAAAAATTGGTCATTTTATTGGTTTGTAATTGTCCGTGCAATATGACGTTATTGGTTTGTAATTGTCCGTGCAATATGACGCATTGGTCATTTTATTGGTTTGTAATTGTCCGTGCAATAATATGACGCATTTTACATTGATTCTTTGTGTCTTGTGACTGTAGACTGTACTGTTACTTTTTTTTTTTACAATAATAATAATAATAATATCTCATTAATATAGTTTCCTTTTTTTCTGTTTTAATTTTAAGCCTTTTTTTGTACTTTATTTTTTCTAGGCTTTGTGGGCGTGGGCTTGTGTATAGTTGAATTGTAATCACCAAGATGGAATGGAGACTTTATTACTATATTATTAGAGTTCCAGTCCTGTGACAAATACTTCCACAGCGTTGGCCATATATAGCTATATCATATTAATCATAATTATATATAGGCTACATACATCTGTGACACTACAAATTTAAGACTCCTAAAGAAAGTTGAAACTGACAGATGAATCTGAACTAAAAAAACTAAAGTCAAAGTAAGAAGAAAGTTGTTTTTTTAGATATGATATGGATGACAAAACCCATATAATAGTATAGATAGTAGATCTATAGGGAGTTGAATAGCTTGCCTCAGATAATCCATCGGTAATCACTTTATCTTAGTCTTAGAATAAGTCAGCTAGTAAATATTTGGTTTTGTCCCTTGCATTCAATATATATAGGTATAGGCCTACTTATAATAATGTCATGTCTATGAAATTGGTAACATCCAACAATGGTGGTAATAATAATAATAATAATACTTATTAATACTGAATGGTCAAATGGTATTTATTTTACAATAGGGTATGAATCATAAACAGTTACAATATTATAGCATTATTATATTATATTATCATTGTTGTAAAAAACATTCCCATTTTGATGCCTTGTCTAAAAAAGTTAATTTTGCACGCTGACCTAGATTTCAGCACATGTTTTTCTGTGGCTTACAATGAAGTGATGAATTATACGAGAGGGCTGGGATGGAGAGGGGGGGGGGGGGGAGGGTGGTTAGTATGTTTTCTATCCCGATTGTATCCATTGCATTAAATACAACCACAATTCAACATGTCTTGCATGTTACATATATTTATTCTTATTCAGGAGAATTGTTGATGAAAGATGGCAGATGATAACTCAGGAGATGAATCGAAAGATGTCAAAGGGTGGCTTTCAACGCAAAATCCACCTAAAGTAAGCATTGTACACCAGAATCAGAGTTTTGTTTTACTATGAGCATTTCTGACATGATCCAAACCTCCAACCAAGTGAAATGATAAACATCTCATACTCTTTGGACTTTGGAACCTCCAACCAAGTGAAATGATAAACATCTCATGACTCTTTGGACTTTGGAGCATAAAGGGCACCAACAAAGTTCCTCCATTCATCTTTGTCCCGGGTGAGCCACCTCAACTCATTCCACGTCATCTTTGACCTGGGTGAGCCACCTCAACTCATTCCACGTCATCTTTGACCCGGGTGAGCCACCTCAACTCATTCCACGTCATCTTTGTCCTGGGTGAGCCACCTCAACTCATTCCACGTCATCTTTGTCCCGGGTGAGCCACCTCAACTCATTCCACGTCATCTTTGTCCCGGGTGAGCCACCTCAACTCATTCCACGTCATCTTTGT
>JARDUL010059365.1:0-12079 GCA_030265205.1 Dirona pellucida | reverse complement strand
TATCATGCGCACATATAAAAACCATAAAACACATACTATCCACATAAACAATGACATGCCACGGATGGAGACAGTCTGAGTCTGAGTCATGTTTACGTTTGAAAATCAAAAAGATAGCTGGGAATGAGAGCAACATTTCATTGTCCATCTGTCTGGGTTGCTCTCATGAAAAAATATCTAACAACAAAAATAAACATGTCTTATAGGAAAATTCACATATTTCACGCTTGATAAAACTAGAAAAATTTGAAATTGATAATAGATGCAATGCAAAATCGATTGAAAAACTAATGGCATGCAAGTAACCGGAACAAATTGAATAAATATTACATAAAAAATGGTAGAGATGTCGCATAAATATCTTTCTTTTGACACAGCATTCTAAATAGTTTAGATTTTAAAACAATATTACTGATGCAGGCTTTAATGTACATTAATAATATTTTTTTAAAACAACAAAAACCCAAACAAAAACCGGATGGAATATAAAGATGAGAAATATTGTATTTGTCATAATTGAAATTCAAACATCTCTAGAGTATTTACCACACATAATATCATATGACATCTTGTGACATCTAAGACTACGCACAACACTCTAGATTATACAAATGTCATCTGCGGTCAAAATCGAACCAACTGAAAAATCAATTTAGTTTGGTTTTTTTTAAAGAAAAAAAGTTGAACAATTTGCGCCCGTAATTTACAGTCCTTACGTAAACTGTTAGCACATTTTTTAACAGCTTTATTTGACGTCATTTCATTCAACAATCAAATCTACGCAAAATATGACTACGGCTGCTGATCTGACATGAAATATGCAGAGTCATACCCCCCCCCCCTCTCTAATAAACATGTATAAATATCATACCTTTGATTAGGTGCTTGTGACGGAATGTACAGTATAGGTAGGTAGTGTTTTCATTAATATATTCATTTATTCAAATCTATGCAATAATTTCTACTTGGAAGTTGAATTTAAAAAAAAAATGTTTAAAAATATTCACGCCAAATCAACAACAACAACAAAAAGGCGTTTTGTCGTTGTACGCTATCTGTATTTTGATTGTCTTCTAAATATAGACATCCTGCGGATGAACAACAATATAATGAGGTGAGAAACGTGCGATGGAATGAAAAACAAACACAAGTGATGTAAAACCACAACACCCCCCCCCCCCCATGACTCTTTTGTTCTTTTCCGGCGTAAGTACGTACACACAATGTCAATAATAAAAGTACATACTATCCGTTCAACCCACCAGTCTCAATACTTCACAGGTAAAAACATCTAGGCACGTACAATCATACAATTTTTTTTTGCGATAACAACAACAACTAACATACTATAAGGCACCAGTTGAAAAAGGGAAGATTTGAGATCAAAGATGGGTTTATAGTCAAACTCCACAATCTTGAGATACCTGTTCACCGACATCACACAATCTTGAGATACCTGTTCACCGACATCACACAATCTTGAGATACCTGTTCACCGACATCACAATCTTGAGATACCTGTTCACCGACATCACATGGGTTTATAGTCCAACTCCACAATCTTGAGATACCTGTTCACCGACATCACAATTTTTTGTACTGCTTGCGCCTTTAAAAATCGGTGAACAGGCCGACAAATCATATAAATTCCTTTTATTTTTGAAACTGGGACTAACGACTGACTCAGCATTGATCGAGAAAGTTAGGTTGGCACATCACGACGAACACCCAGAAAGACAGTGGTTTAAACAAATTCACCAAACACCTCATTCTTACACTTGGCATAATATATTTCACACAACAAAGCTCCCTTAAAATACTTGAAAAATAATAATAAGGAAACAAAGGTTTGATTACAGGTTTGATTCCTACTGTCGTGATCTGACTCCATTCATTGTCAATGGGACTGCAATATACTATTCAATCATTTTCAACTTATTCACCGTTGACTGCTGAACATTTATCCTCCTGCTGAAATAAAGGTATAGTAACGGGACACGACTGCTGACGGGAAAGAACACCGGTCAACGTGGCGCTAGCAGCTTGGTTTGGTTCGTCAGACAGTAGTGATTAATTTTAACTGGCCAAAAACGGTTGAAAAAATCCCTCTCACAGTATACATCCCTTTCAAGCTGCCAGTGTCACAATGTCCGGTGTTGTGCCTGTCCGGAGTCGTGTCAGGTCATGATATCAAGGAAGGAAAAATAAAAAAATAATAACAGCAACAACCTCAACAAAAAGAGTGTTTTGGGGCACACGAAGCAATAGAAGAACTTTGAATAAGTTCAATACAATTTTGGCAACGTTGAATGTGATTGTGAATGGGAACGTTTCACTATTGTTCAATGCAGATTAAGATGAAACAAGGTCATTTGTTTCCCATTATCCTACAGCTTGACATAATGATCCTAAATACAACCTACCAACAAGACTCTAGTGTCTGTGTAAATAAAACAACAAAATAAAAAGAAGACAGTATTTCTGAAAATCTCTTAGTGGTGGTACAAGCAAGTTTTAAGCGAGCATGAATACAAATGTCTGACCAAAGTGAGATGGATAGAAATCATGGTAGCTGTGTCTATCCTACACCACTTTGTACCAAAGTGAGAGGGATAGAAATCATGGTTGCTGTGTCTATCCTACACCACTTTGTACTTTGCACGGTATTTAATTGGAGCATAATAACAGCTGAGCCAGCCAAAGCCATGTTCCATTTAATTCATCATCTTAATGTTCAGACCGGTCACTCTCGCCTCTTGCCAGGCTGAGAAAAATTCAAACATTGGTCGAAAGGTAGTGAGATACTTTTCACGACAGACGAACGGTTAGAGGGTGGGGGATTTATAAATATATATAAATCTATACATATATCAACGAAAAAGCATAAGAAACATAAATAATCAGTTTGTATGGCCGATTCAGTGCGACCAGGGCGGCGTTTTTGACGTGGGATGACAGGAAGGTCCGGCACAAAGAGATAAGGTAGCTAACTCTTGGCTCAGCTGGGTCAGCAGTTCTGGCTGCGCCGACTTGGCTATGTTGTCCAACTCATCCGGATCCGTTTTCAGATCATACACTTCCAAAAAGTTCTGTTAAAATGAGAAAACAAAGAACATGAATTCTTGAATCAATGAATTATCGTTCAATAAATATTTCAAACTGTGTGTAACTGTATCTGTGCATTTGTAAACACACCCGAAAGTGGCTCACTCACAGCGGAGCATTGGATATAAAGAAACCTGGTTTCCAGATCATACACTGCCAAAAAGTTATAAAATGAGAGAACAAATAATAAGAATTCTCCAATTAATGAAAAAAAACCAACCCCCAAGCATCAGCCGCAGTGCAGTGCCGCAGTGGGACAATAGGGGTTAATATTCTTGTGGGACAATAGGGGTTAATATTCTTGTGGGACAATAGGGGTTAATATTCTTGTGGGACAATAGGGGTTAATATTCTTGTGGGACAACAGGGGTTAATATTCTTGTGGGACAATAGGGGTTAATATTCTTGTGGGACAATAGGGGTTAATATTCTTGGCCCAGGAAAAACAACAAACAAACCAAAATGCCGAGAGACGGAATCAAACTCCCATCATCCGCATGGTTAGTGCAATGTCTAAACCGTTCGGCCACCGGGCCTCAAACAAACGCCAAAATTCCAACTTGTCTCATTCGGACTGGTGGCCACAAGACAAATTCTCCAATCACATCCCATCCATGACGTTTCGACCACAGACCTTTTGTCAAGCAGGTCATTATTACTATTGTATTATCAACATATATCTTCGGCAGGTCCTAATGTCATTATAATTACTATTGTGTATCTTAGCACCTACTGCAGTATCTTGTAGAGCACAGTACTTGAAACTGGACTTGAGCGTCTCGTGCCGGATGCAACCAAACGTGTTGTTCCAAGAATCCTCACAAACACAATGGTTATTGCAATTCTGGGTGACAAGTAAAGGGGGGGGGGGGGGGGTTGTCATTACAAAAAAAATAAATATTATTTTCCACAAAACTAATAAGATTTCTAAATATATTTATGCGCTTAGAAGCCAGGCATCCATAAGTATTTAACTACACATATTCACATCTAGATATATTAATTGCCTGACGTGGAGGACAGGACCGGATGGAGAAGGCTGGCTGGCTGTGACATCATCCTTCATGTCTCCTCTACGACAGCCTCCGTCATTAAATCAAGCGATAATTATGGAGTTACGCAAATTCATTCTCTGTCATTTGCTTTGTCTAGAGTTATTTCCAACCCACGCATCGCAGAATACAAACTTTAAAAAAAACCCCAAACAAACAAAACATTCCAATGGATCAGGATTGAGTGGGTGATCAGCTTTGCATGTCTGTGTATCGTGGTCTGATTGCACCATCTGTGTATCGTGGTCTTATTGTACCATCTGTGTATCGTGGTCTTATTGTACCATCTGTGTATCGTGGTCTGATTGCACCATCTGTGTATCGTATAATGTATATAATATACTTGACGCCATTAATTTATTAAAAACTTTTGATTTTGGGAACCATCAACATCCATCAACAAGCCAAGAAAATCCAATAAGACTTACAGACATCCTCTGCCCCGTGTATTTGGGGCATCCTGCGACAGACGCCTGCTGTTCGCCGTGGTATTCCACCAGCACCGAGGCTCTGAACGGGTGCGGCTTCCCCTGTAAGATGGGCTTGAACGTGTACCCGTCAAATGTCTTTGGGGCGGGCGTGCCGGCAATGTCCAGGAACGTGGGAGCTAAATCAATAGACATGATGCTCTCCTGGACAGGTGGAAGATAAGGTAAGGTCAATTTTAGTCTTCCATAATAAAAAAACAACAAAAAAACTAAACAAACCAAAATCAAATTTTAATTAAAAAAAAATTCAAATTCCCCATGTTCTGTCCACAAGGGAACTTAGTTTTTCGGAAGCAGAAATCACCAAAGAGTCAGCCACAGTGCGGCGCGGCAATTTAGTGAGAGAGAAATCTGCTATTGTTTATTCCCCGAACAATATGCAAGAACATCATCAAACATGGAGATAGGGTGTGTTATCGCATAACATATACAACACCATGTATTAATCCAAGAAAATAAAAGAAATAATGATAACAATAAATAAATTAAAAAAATTATAATAATAATAAAAAAACAAAAAAATTCTAAAACAGTCCGCAAATCACTATCCTTGCATTCATTCTGTTGCAGGTGAAACAAAGGAACGGTTACATTTGTTAACAGTCTTCTACTTCAAAACTCAACATGTAAGTTAAAGACAATAACACCCAGAGGATGGAGCATTACATACACGCTAGCTACACAAGGTGTGAGATATCAAATCACTTTTTTTATATCTCTGCATCTCTATAAAAAAAATTACAAAACTATAAACGCGATGAATTAAGATTTTCAAATCCATCACAAAGTACTGATATGTCATAAAAAAATCTGTCAAATAACGGCATCAATTAAACATGACTGCCGGTACAGTTAAAATCTAAACCTTAGCAACAGCAACAAAAAAACAAACCAAATGTAATTCCTACAAATTGCTTACTTATCACTGTTCGGATGTAAGAAATAAAAAACAAAGAAGAAAAAATTAATAATAAAAAGAAATTAAATTTAATGACGCAAGAGACTGTTTACCTCTGAAGTGGAATTTGCCTGACTATCTGACTGAATCTGCCGACTCAGCTAAAATCTAAACCGTAGCAACAATATGTATAATTATGTAATTCCTACAAACTACTACTTTTAACTAATGATTGGGCAGATATAAGAAATAAATAGAAAAGAATACTGAAAAAAGGGAAGAAAAAATGACGCAAGCGATTGTTTACCTCTGAGGTAGAATTGGCTTCAATGCCTGGTCCTCGCACCATGAGGGGCACACGGATATCAAAGTCATACAGTTGCCGTTTATCATACGGTAAGGAAAACTGGCCTGTGTGATGCAGAGATAAAAAAAATATAATTTAAATAATTTAAAAGTAAAAGTTTCATCTAAAATCTTATATGGGGATAACAGGCCTGAAGATAAAGAAAGGTTTATATCCCTGTGTAAGTACAGGCTCATAGACTTTAAATCATATATTCCTCCCCCCCCCCCCTTCCCCCGGGCTATGCCACTCAGCATCCTCCACAACTCCCCAGGGAACTGAGCATACAGTAGAGTAGCCTGTTAGACACATACTAACAACATCCATCTTCCACTGCCTGTAGCTGGGTACTCATTCACACCCGAGTCTCGAGTGAGGATAAAATGTGTGAATAGTCTTTCCCAAGGACTTGTCAGGATCTGCCACCTTTATGAGATATCAACTGATTTACAAACTATAAAAAATGAGTGAACCACCCCCCCCCCCCCCAAATAAAAAACCAAAACACAAAAAACCCCCAAAAAACCAACAACCAACCAAACTTTGATCGCTTATATTATCTGAGGATTCAAGATTGTGATTTAGCTGAATCATGGCATGAGATAGTTAAGTCAACGACATTTAAGTCAACTTGAAAAAAATATCAACACCAGTTGAAACTAAAATAAATGATAGTAAATTTTGCAGTAGCGCTTTTAAAAGTGAATACGATAAGATAAGATATACTGTATTTTCATCCCATTAGGGAAATTTGTTTTACAGACGCATAAGACATGGAGCATCACAGTATTGAAATAATAATAATACATGAATAATATATTCATAATAATAAAAATTCACGGGGAAGGTAGTATGGTCGAATGTTCAGAGATAATTTTTCGAAAATGGCGTTACATGTGTGTTTAATTATTGAAATATTGTTGGGGTGGCACCACTTGTTGTTCACATACGTGCACAAAATCTAGCAACCACCACACAACACAAAAGGAGGTGTGGTGGGTCAAGGCACTGAAATCAGAAACAAAGCGCTAAATTTGAAAGCAGGGACAGCAGCTGTACTTACCTAAATGGTATCCGTTGTCCGAGGTAAAAAAGATGTAGGTGTTGTTCAGCTCACCCATGGATGTAAGCTGATTGACCACGTCCTCAATCATGTCATCCACAGAGAGAAGAGTGCGCCATCTGGAAAAAAACCAAACAGATAATGAACAAACAAAGTCCACAACATCTTTGCCAGGATAAGTAACTGTACAATACATATTTAATAATAATAATAAATCTTTATTGTCCTTTTCAGGCAATTCATGTTAGGTTCACATACATCATTGTACATTTCACAATCCGCATACATGTTTCAAACAAAGCATGAAGGTGTGAAATTCTGGTCTGAGTTTGAAATGAGAATGTGTGTCAAATCAAGTGTACATTTACATAATTAGTATCTATACAATACACATACGGGTAGATGATGAAAAAACCCAACCCAAAGCACACATGATACACGAATGAAAATTTAACATTAAAAACTCTAGGCAACATAATAATAGGACAGTTTAACAATATAATATAAAGATACGTCTTTGGCCTCTTTTTTAAAGTTTCAAGAAAACCACATTCTCTCAAAACATGTGGCTAGTTATCCCCAATGCCAAATCTTATTTTTGTTAACAATTTTGTTAGGTCTTTTCATGTCCTCAAATTTTTCAGGTCCTAGTTTGTAGGTTATCGTATGTTTTGAGACGATATGATGGAGCTCTTGCTGAAAGTCATTTAAACGTCATACAGGCGGTTTAAAAAACTGTTTTTGTATGGGATAACTCGCAGAGTAGTCTTGTGTATCACCTACCTCTCCCTAAAAGTTTTGTCAATGGTGGTGATCGTGTCAGCAGGCATCGGATTCAGGGCCTTTTCTATCAGCCAGTGTTTGTTCTGTGGGTATAGAACATTCAAACATCATGTCACATGACTATCAAAATGGAGTCTACAGTAAGCTAAGGAAATTGTAAAATGCGTAAGTAGTAGTAATAGTAGCAGTGGTAGTAGCAAAATTATTAATCGCATGGGGAAATTTGTCTTTAGGGTCTATTCCGAGGGTAGACCGGAATAACCCAGGCATGAGCCGCAGTGCAGCGCCGCAAAGTCTTGAAATAAAAACCAGTGCTTCCACTGGGATCTGAACACATGACCTCTCAAACCAAAGGCAAGTGACTAAACCACTGCGCCACCGGCTCCCCGATGATAAGATAAGATAAACTTTATCAATCTACAAAGGAAATTACATGTTGATCAGCCCTTTACTCCACACTCACCTTCCCAGCAACATTAAAGGATTTGGTCCTAGGTGCTTTCTTGTCTGTGAAATTTTTCATATACTGTGGAGCCGAATCAAAAGGGGCATGGCAGGCTGGTGTTGACAACATCATGAAAAATGGCTGGCGATGCCTTTTCTCCTTCAGGAAATCCATAGCTTGCCTGTGCTGTGGAATAGAATACACACCCACACAAATAAACAATCTATATAATATATATCATGCATATAATTCATTTTCATGATTTTAACCATTATCACAACGCTACAATATCAATCTGCTTCATTCATAAACTGATATTGGGACATTATCTCAATGAATGAAAAATAACAAAATCAACTCAACAGAAATTTTGGTTCTTATAATAATATCTTAACTATTTTCAATGCATTTCAGTCAAAGTACTTGAACAAAGACCCCCCCCCCCCCCCCCACACACAAAAAGCCAACTTCTCAAAAACATAAAAACCCCACCATTTCATTCACAATATTATTATTTCAAAACCAAATGAAACTTACAAATATGTTCTTAAAAACCCAATAAAAAACCCCACAAAACCTCTCAGATACATAAAAGGCCCCATTGCAATCACGATAGTATTTCAAAAGCAAATGGAACTTACAATGACATCTGTGAGGTAATCTTTTTCGTAGTTATCGCCATGCACCTCAAGCTTACCATTCACAGACAAGGAGTAATTGTAGTAAACGGAATTACCCACCTGAATGGAAGGAACAAAAAACAAAAACATAAAAAAAATTATAATGGTACCGCTTCATAACGTGTAAACAAGTTTCTTTATCAATTTCCTTTCTACCTTTCGGTGTAAGGTTAAGTGAGGATGGACTTAGGCCATTGACCTCTATCCAGATAATAATAATAATAATAATAATAATACAATACTACTAATACTAATAAGGATTAATGCAGTTTCCATTGGCCTTTCCTCAGCTTCAGGGCTCTCAATTTGACATCATGACAACCGCTGAACTTTCACAGATGGATGGTACCGCCTTCATTTCAGCGGTAGGAAACACCCATCAAAGGCATTTAGCAATACAATCAATAGGGATAAAAACATATGGATAATGTTGCTCACACAGAAAACACAAATAAACATTGGGTAAGTATAAGTATGTTATGTAGAACCAATCAAGTTACTCTGTTCGAAGTCCGTGCTCTAAGTCAACTGGACCGTGTCATTCAAGGAGGTTGCGATAAATTTGTTGGGTTGCTTTCAAATAGAACACCAATTAACAAATATCAGTTTAGGATTGAGATTAACAAAAAAAAACCCCAACATTTTCACACACTGTGCACTAAATTTGCCTCTTTGGTCAAGTTTCAAGTTTCTATAGCTGTTGGGTGAACACTTGAGGCTACAATACCATGTCGTCTGGTCCTGATGTGAGTAATATTGAACAGTGTATTGCTTCTTGTACCAAACAAGGTTTATTGGCACAGTGGGCTGATCCCCTGCTTGCCTTAACAATCTTGATCCATAGATTTCCCAGCTCTGTGTCGGGCCATGTGTACTTAACCTGGATAAGTTTTACCTGGGTCTGTGCATTGATGCCTTCTGCCTTGCACACTGTCCTCGGCCAGACACAGAGCTGGTCCCTACACTGTTTAATTGCGGTTCTAAAGGGTAGAGATAAAAAACCCAAAAACAGTGGGCACTAAACTACATTAACCTGAAACAAAAGGTGATGATTATGGATTACATAACTTACCAGGGCATTCCAATGGTCCCACCCAGGGGGGATGTGTTCCACACCTCCTGCTACTTTCTTGCCGTACTGAAGTGGGTTTGGGGGGGGGGGGGGGGATGCAGAGAGTAAAGCTTTATGTGATCATCCAAATTTGATACATTTATGGGAGAGAGATATTGCGTGTTGTATTGTGCGTATGCTGGGGGGGGGGGGGGCAATTCTTGTTGTGTGCAAGAGGGAGAGAGAGCGACAGACAGACAGAGAGGAGAGAGAGAGAGATCAACTAGAATAAAAAAGGAGTACAATATCATTTAATTCAAACACTCACTGCATACTCTAAAATATATTCATATTTCAAGTACACCCCAGTTTTTACATTATCATACGGGTGCCAAAGAAAAACCAACCTGATTCAAATATTTCCCAGCAAAGAATGTCTCGTAGCCTTGCAGTTTGAGGTAGGTAGGAAAGGCCTTAATCTCTTGCGTCTTTTGCCAACTAGAGCCACTACACTGGCCGCTGACACTGTTATTGAGCACGTTATGGTTGTGGAGGTATTTGCCTGTCAGGATGCTGGAGCGACTTGGACAACAAAGAGGACTCGTCACAAACTGGAAATAATAAAGAAAGAATTAAAAATATATTATGATTGATGTTTAAAGTGACAGGATATATATATTAAAAAAATAAAAACAAACCCAAATAATATTCAAAGAAGAAAGAGAAGTGTCTAACTACCAGAAGCTTGAAGTGCGACTTACAATGGGACAAAAATAAATTTGCCGATGAAACAATCTGCTTAGTTAGAATCGTATTAATGCATACAAAAGAGGACAAACACGACCAATCATCAAATGCGCGCCAAATGTTTTTTAGTTTTTAGGCATGCATTAAGCACACATTCATTTTTGCATTGATAATGACCTTGAAATAAAATTTCCTTTTTGGATTTTTTAGCTTGTGAACTGGCAGCCCTCATTACTTCGTTGTTAACTTGAAATCAATTATTTCAATTTAAGTTTATCTATAAAAAACTAACACCATGGATACAAGTGACAATGAGTGACAATGCAGTGACTGACTACATACTTTCTGGTGTTTTGTATTTCAAAAAATTGACGAAAGTCACAAGACGTTAAGATGAAACATGCAACCACAAGACTGTCCCTGACTTGAATTTAAATGTTTGATTTACCATATTTGAAAATGTCATTCCTGCTTTCCCAATGAGTTGCTCTGCCTTTGGTAACGGATTCTGTTTGAAGAAGAAAATATTTAATATGGTCAGCCTGTCAATGAACCCATTAAAATATCAACACACAATGATTAAAATGTTCTCATTAAAAAAAAAAAAATTGTAGTGCAGATGTTTATTTGCAAATGGCAACCACAGCTAAAATCTTTAAATTTAAACATTTAAACTTAGTGCACACTTCCCACCAAGTGAACTTGTCTAGAATCAGTAATAAAACAGTGACAATGATTGGGAAGTTTAAAATGATTTGGTCCCAGAAACTAAAACTCTACTTCAGCTGCATACCGCTGTAATACTAAAATAGCAATATATACTAATACAGGCTTTTGACTGCCCTTGGCCCCATTAAAATTGTTTACCCTGCACTAAATTTTTGTTCTCTTCGAGAAACATGTCAGGTTCTCCATCTCTCAAGCAAGCAAGGTCAAGGAGACTGGCAGGTGTCGAGTTGTTCACATCTTTTTTTCTAACCCTACCCCAATGTGTATGGTCTGTAAGCACGTCTCTCATTTATTGGATTTAACTTCTTTGTCTTGCAATCAGTTGATTTCAGCGACATTACGAATGAATGACCTTTCCATCAATATAAAATTTGCTAGGATTAGAATGATTGACTAATTCTTCTAATATATGCAGGATTCAAAGCAATGCCGATATAACGTTTATTTTAGTTACGATCGTAACCGTAACAAATCCAATCATCAATTTTGTTCACGTTGATCCATAAGCCATAAGTATCACATTGTGTAGTTTGGTCTAGTTGGTCTATACTAGACTAAACTCGAGAAATGGTTCAATTTCATTTCTCATTTTTTAGAAAAAATCATATATTTTTTAGGACATCGCTATTCGCCCACATTTTGGGGCGAATAGTATCAGCACTATTCGCCCACATTTGGGGCGAATACCATCT
>JARDUL010059254.1:0-12081 GCA_030265205.1 Dirona pellucida | reverse complement strand
TATATAATATATGTAATTCAGAGGCGTGGCGTGGCGCTCGGAAAGGGTGGCGCCGTATAATTTTATTATGAATTTAGCAAAGATGATTCAATGTTTTATCAAAATATGGAAAGATTATGATATATTATAGTAGGAAACATTCGTATCTAAGTCATTTCTAATTATTCTAAAAATGGTTATCTGTTAAATCAGACATCTCAGAGTTGAATGCAGTCCATAAATTCGTCGAGCACATGTCAGTGTGATGGTCAACGTTTCCGTTATGTCTCTTCGCAGAGGCAGCATATACCTGCTAGCGCAATTCATGGACATGAACTCTGTTGCGTATACTGATTCTATTAGAACAGTGCTAGATATAAACGAAACCTGTCTTTGACTATGTTTGATTTGCTACCCTCCGAACAATGAACAATAGAAGCAACAACAAAAGTGTCTTCTCTTTTCAATTTTGACAGTTAGCCATTCGAATTACTCCGAACAATTTATGACAAAACGAATGCTTGCGATTTCTACATTATTGCTGTAAAGCGAAATCCGTCAGCTAGTAAGGACCAAG
Source organism: Dirona pellucida (assembly GCA_030265205.1). Lineage (NCBI taxonomy): Eukaryota > Metazoa > Mollusca > Gastropoda > Nudibranchia > Dironidae > Dirona > Dirona pellucida. The sequence continues at coordinate 11,525 of JARDUL010059254.1, read as the reverse complement.
TATAGGGTGTTTCATAAAAATACGACCGTCTTGATTTTAGAATAACTGAAAATGTCTTTAATCCAATTTGTTGAAACTTGGTTGCAGAAACTTCGTCCAAAAGGAATTTGTTTGGTGAAAACAATTTAAACACATGAAGCATTAAGCAAATGGAAACTATTCTAAAACATCATGTTAAAACTGATAAGATGCAAAACGCATCAAATCTTATGGACATTTTTTCCCACAACATTTTGGGCCAGACTTCACTATATCATATTATTACAAGGAATAAATCAAAATTTGGCAATATCATGCCCGCATAAATGTACACCTTGATGTAACAATACAAATCTTAAATATGGAGTTCTACTGATGTTTCGTGGCACTTTTATGACGGACTGCTGAGCCCTTGTGATGTTTTGGTTGGTTGCGACATTCTTGGGGCTGACCTGAACTTCTACATTTGAAATTCGATGCTGCTCTCCTCATTCCTCATATCAACCAAATTCGTTTTGAATAACCTATGTGTTCTGAGAGTTGCATGTGAATAACTGTGTTTCTAAAGTTATTCTACAAGCAAGTTGGTCAGTTGTTTCTTTCTTTTTATGAAACACACTGTATTTTGATTTTCCATTTTTCATAAATTCTAGTTAATATAAAGAAGGACGGAAGTAAATGCATTGGAGGCCAATATAATAGAACTGCTTGGTGGAATACTGAAGTTGAACAAAAAAATCAAAGATATGAAAGAGGCATGGAAGAAATACTTGACCAGCAAAAGTAATGAGGATAGGGATATCTACAATATAAAACGTAGAGAAGCTAGAGATGAGGTTTAAAAAAGCAAGCAACTTCAGTGGAAAAGGTTTGGGGAAAAGTTAGAAGAATATTTGTGTGAGAGAATCAATAACTATTACGGTGGCTAATTAAAAGATGTAGACGAGGTAATCAATGTTCTGTAAAACATGTAAAAAATATATGAGAAATAATAAAAGACAGCGATGAAATGTTAGAAGTATGGAAATACTATTTTAAAGACTTGCATAATATCAATAATAACAATAATTAAGAAAACGTAGAAGATTGTACCAGTTTAAACAATCGTAGTATAAATAATGATGACTTTGAGGAAATAAAAATGACAGAGCTAAGACAATAAAAGTAGGAAAAGCCCCAGGCGCAGGTGGAATACATCCGGAAATGGGAGCATGAGGATACTTTATTCAATTCCGTTTTCAATACTTTGTTATAAGAGCAAATTACATCTGATTTAGTTTGTGACCCAAAGAGTAATTAATATTGTCCTTTTTTTGGCCCCGGAAGATATTTCCATTCACACCGTTTCGACTGGTTGGCGTACCCATAGACGTATTAATATAAGGTCATTGGGCGTACCGGGCAAGTTAACTTCCGGTTTGCCAAATTTGATGTGTTTACACTCGCAACCAAGCTTTCAAAGTGGTTATAAAGTAGATCTATCTTTCTATATCTATATATCTATCTATATCTTCTTTTTTTGTTTTTGCTCGTAAAAAGTCGCTGAAGTGATTAAGCGGTACAATTATTTATGAATCATGGATGCCTTCTAACAATCTGAACTCGAAACATATATTGATATAATCTAGACGATAGAAGAAGAGTCAGGAGTCAGTTCAAGTAGAGACTGAGGAGAATGAGGAGAAGATAAATTTTAAAATTTTAACATGTCTGTTCTAGCTGTCAGGATTTCCACCTAGCTAGTCTATCTTGATTAATCCATGAATATTCAAATTTATGTTACTATTGTTTTAGTTAGCATTAAAATCAAGTAGAACTGAATATAATTATAATGATATATAATAATATTATATAATAAGGTTAAATTAGTCGCCCAAACATTAAACAGTCTACTACTACTACTCCTCAGAATCTGAGTCTGAGTCAGATAATAATAATAATAATAATACCTAAATTGCAATTTTAGTTTGTCATTCATTGGTTTGTTTTGTTTGATATGGCTGGACTTCATTACTATCCCTTACCTTCTCAGTTAGATATCTTTCCCACTCTTATCATCATGATGATTTTAAAATAAATGATTACTTACACTTTGTATTTTACCTCTGTTATTCAGATTGAGCATTTCATGGTGAATGGAAGTGAGGATAAACCACAAATTAAACTGCCATGTCGTTTCATAGAGTTGGGGGACCAACCCATAAAAAGAGACTCCCAAGCAAAAAGAAGCCATCATGGGATGTAAGTTAGTTGATTTAGCTACAGCAGTCATATATATTTAAGTGAAAACCGTTGCCGTTTGCTTGGGTTTTCCATTTTTACCCGAGGTCGTTCTATTGTGAGTAAAAATTACCGTGGCAAGCAACTTTCCAATGGTGAATGAGGAATCTCATGATTTGTTTTCGGTACTTCCCGAATAGCAAGGTCAAGTTGCTTGGGAAAATCTCCTAACGATCTTGTCCTATTAAACTTTCTTTTTTTCTTTATCATTCCTTTCTACCTTTCGGTGTGTAAGGTTAAGTGCGGACGAACTTTCGCCATTGATCTCTATCCAGAGTCTTCCTCTTTGCATCCAAATACCTACACCCCCTCTTTTCTCTCACCTCTAATATTAAACAAGATGTGAAATGAGATTATTTCTTTCTAATCTGTATGAAGGAATGAAAGAATATATATATGGCTGGGACATAAAATCAAAATCAATATGGCAGAACTAACCACTTAAATATCAGTGATGTCAGTTTGCCAATTTTTTTTTTTAGGTTTTCCGATTTTTTGCCCAAGGGTCTCTGATTTTCACCGTCAGTGGGAATCGGAACAATATGAAAGAAAAAGTAATTGGATGTAAATAAATGCCTAACGGAATCAGATAAGTTTACTTTGTTTCTTTGTAAATATAGGAAATAACTGACTAGTCGTACTTTCGGTATAGCATGTGTCGATTTTCTACTATTAACTACTGTTAACCTATTTGCCGACTGTGAATCGAGATGACAAATGACGGTACTTTGCTGAGTTGATTTTCACATTCAACTAGACATGAGCATTGAGACTTGTTTGAGAACAATAACTAGGTCAAGGACAGTAGTATTTCTCATGACTGCACATTATGTATAGGCTATTCATAACAAATAAAAAAAATAGCATGAAGCATTGCTCTATATTGAATAATTTTTGATACATGTGATGCAACAGTTATGAGCACGGTCAGTTTCGGTTCGAAAATGCAGGGTTTTCCTATTTTTTTTTCTGAAAGCTCACTGACATCCCTGCTATATATGGTAAATGTGGACAATTGAAATGGAACTATTCAGGCATGTTTATGTGTATGTTTGCATATTTTGATGTGGGTGTAGTTGCAGTTAATGTTGAATGCAAGTCTGGAATATACCAAATGCAGTGCAGGCTGCTTAATGATAGGGACGACATTTTCATTCATTGAAATGGTCCCTGTTAAGTGGGTATTCTTTTTGTCCCCATTAAGCAGATATCATTTTTGACACATAAATGTACATTCTTATTGGCGTTTTAATGGGTAGGTAGTTTATGCCGAATTTGATATTAAACCAAATTGTTGGTTGTGAAAAAAATGATTGCTAGGGTTTCCCACATTCTTTACAACGCATTGCATAATTTTATGAAAACAACTTGTCATTTCACATGAAAACCGACTGACAGCACAGCCCAATTCCCGCTGTACAAGCCCGTCATGCAATCGATACAAGTTAATGAACAAATAAAAATTAAACAATTTACCTGCCTCTCTAACCCTGTGACTATTTCATAAATTCTTGGGAAAGGGTGAACATGTGCAGGCTGTGCCAGGCGATGTAAATTGGATTAGGGAGCACTGTCCCCATTAAGCGTCTGAATTTCAATACATGGGGGACTTTTCATACCGAAAAAAATTGTTGGCAGAATCGTCCCCATTAACCTGTTGTCCATATGAAGTGACGTCCATAATACAGGCTTGCACTGTATGCTCATATTGTTTTGAAGCAGACCTGTTAGCTGTTTTTCAATTCCTAGGGTTAAAGTTTTTTAGGAATGGAAACATGTAAAGTTTGAGGATCCAGGCTCATCCAAATGAAAAGTATACCTCACCCATGGTGTGAGTCTTTTGAAAAATGTTTATAATTTATTAGAATTGTTGATTCTACAAATTGCTCCTAATTATTTTGTTAGGTTGTCTTATTATATAATTTCTTAGCCTGTCAGTTTTCTTCCCTTTGAAAGAAATTTAAAAAATTTGTTATTGCTTCTTAAAATTCTACAGGATTCAGTTCATGATTTGACAGTGTACAGAGCCACGCCCAGTGATGTTGTAAGTTTTTTGCTTTCTTTTCTTCCAAACCCCTTTATACTGCAAAACAATGTAGTAGCCAACCCTTTGCCTGACCTCGGACATTGCATAGACTCAAAACGCGATCATGCAAACTCACAGGTGGCCTGACTATCATGCATGTGTTATTCCTAGGGTCAAAAATATTTTCTTCGACATGAGCAACATATCATACAGTGTTGTTCAGATGACCAGCAAATATATTTTTTGTAGCCTTGGTGTTCCTGGACGGAACTGGGTCAATTTTACACCATCAAACAGATTGTGTCTAAAAAAAAACCCCAACTTTTTCTATGCTTTGTGTTTAAATTTTTTGTTAAATTATGCCCTGAAAAGTCTCAAGCTCATATAGCTTTCAACCAAAGATTCAAGGGCATTGAACACATGAAAATATTGCTCATACAAATAAACACTTGATGTAGCCTCAGTATTTACCTGTGAGCAAGAGAAACGCTGGGCCTTACTAATTGCTGGGTTCAAGAAATTAAGTGAAAAAAATGCAAAGAAGATAAAGGATTTATACAATGATTTGTACTTGAGGGACCTATGATTTTTATGAATACATTTACCTCTTTATTTGAAATCCTAGTCTGTTTTTTCAGTATATTATTACTCTGTAAAAGGTTTAAAGATTAAGGCTGGACCCTTGCCATTGCATGATTATGAATAATAATAATATTATTTTTTTTCAGCTCTTGCGCAAGGAATCCCATAAATCAAAGAACCACATGACAGTTAAACTAGAAAAGATGAGAGCAGGTAAAACAATAGTAACACTTTTTTTCTTTGAGGTCAAATGATGGTTTGGGGTCGGGGGCTGTGAGGGGCGGGGTGGTCTGATTAATGATAATAAAAATACATGGAACTGAAATAGCACTTTCTTTACAGCATCTCAAAGTGCTTTACATATAAACAAGGCAGGATATGCACCACCATATTGTATTAATATGGTCTATTGGTATAGTATAATTGAAGCAAGACTATAAGATAGAGCTGTATGTGAATAGAATGAATATCTGTAAAAATATAAATGTGCATGTGATAATTATCAGATTTTGTAACCTGCATAATCACAAACATCTAATATAGGTACTGATTTCCTTCTTGATTTTTCTAGAAAGACCGAAATCAAACCTGACAGGTGCAGATCTTCAAAAACTTGCCATCATGAAAGAAGTTCTTTATGATCAGCACCAGGTAAGTTCCCTTCACCAAAGGAATAAAATACTCAACTTGCCTCATCTACCCACCTTATCATGCTTTATTTTACGTTCAACCGATGAGTACTATGATAAAGATAGGCTTTCATATTTTATTACCCAGCAGTCCATGTAATTCAAAGTCCTTCTCAACTCCCCAGGGAGCATAAAGTAGAACAGTCTGTTAGGAGCGCATCAGGTTAACATCCTGACAATATCTCTTTCTCATCCCGGAACCGGTTTGTCAAGAATTACATTATGAACCTTACAAATGAACAAACCCATAAGTCACAAGTATGGATGATTGGAAACTGAGAACCAGAGCTGCTATGGAGCAAAATCAATTTCCACATCGCTTTCATCCAAATCACCTACAAAAGTAGTCTTCTACACACACAAAATCTGCTGCTCAGATAAAAATAGTTGGACTTAGATCTGGTTAAAAATAATCAACCACCTGGGTCGTGATTCTAACCAGCTAAAACTTCATTTTTTACTTTATATCTATTAGTGGGTGGTGACAGGCATTATGGGATAATACGCTATTGGGGGGCTAGGGGAGTTAGAAGTTTGTGGTTAAGATACCATAGTCTATACATGATTTTTGAGTGAGTTTTGCAGAATCTTTTGACCCACATAGCAGGAGCTCATCCCATTTTCTATAGTATGTAGCAGACAAAGTGATGATTCATCATCCTCTGGAAAGATACTGGTCTATCGTAGATGACTACCCCAGCTGTGAGTTTATACTCATTTCTACACCTGGAATGAGTGAGGCAGTTGAAGTGAATCATCGTGCCTGAGGATAACATTAACAAGAACAAGACCATGTCGAAAGACGGACTAGAACCCATGTCATTATCATATGTTAAAGATAATGTTTAATCTCTTAACCACATTGCCTCCTTAGAATGATTCAGCCAATGATTTGGTATTTCAAGTTTCCCTTTATCTTAAATCTGATTGCAATTGGTTATTCTGTCTTTTTAATGAAATATACACATAGTGCCCTTGTGGACAAAATAAAGACAATTTTATTTTTATATCTTTTAGCTTATTGTACAACCAACAACATCAAAGATCTTTTTCTTTTTTTTACCTTATTGCCAGCTCCAACAAGTCCTGGCCAAATCTGATTCTATGATGGCCGTCGTCAAAGACCTGTTTGGAGATGATCCCAAGGTAGGGTATTCTTTTCAACAGCACATCTCTGATCTCTGTCATTCAAACTCTTAAAAATTTCTGTATGATGAAATATCAATGGACACTTTGTTACACGTCTTTAATCCTTGTGATGCCTAGAAAATATAATGGGCTAAGCAAAACGGTTATTTATGCTTCTTTTTGAATATGTATAGTAAAAATATTAAAGTGCAGAGTTCATGACATTGTTCAATTCGGACAATTCTGAATGTTTTAATGTCTTGAGCTGTATTCCAGCCAAACATAAGATTACGAGTTACGATGGTTTGTCAAATTATTATTGTAAAGCCTATGAATCCCACATGTGTTACAAATCCGATAAACCTTTGGAAGTTACATTATCACATGAAATGAAAGCAGGACTTAAACACATGTTTGAATTGATAACTGACGATAAAGATTTATATGAATTATTACTTTTTACAAAATCTAACTAGCTAACACATCACTCATCAAAGTCCTTTCGATTTCTAGAAAAAAAATCTTATGTTTTCCCCTACTCTTGATCTAATGTTACATACTGCATCAATTTGTGAGGTCTAGAATTACCTTAGACAATGAGCGATCAAGATTTGACAATAATGAAGATGTGCAACTCTTCCACAAGCAGTTTTTGCTTTGTCTTCAACAATCTAACTTGCATCTCTTCTGAAAGGTAGACAAAATACCAAGTGAGGATAAATAAATTTGCGAAACTTCAGACAAATTTCTATGACTCAAAAATAAAAAATTGAACTATAGACAGATCATAATTGTTGATAATTTTATTCTTCAGAGATCAATGGGATTCCCAAATGTCACCACGGCACCACAGTCTGAATCTGCGTAAGTAACCTCCTGAGTTTTGAATACCTCTTTTGCAGTGTCCTTCCTTAAAAAATACCACGTTTTATAACCTGTTTATTTCTTATTATTTTGGATGTTTAGGGATGATCTGACATTTTGTTTTGGGGAAGGTGATAGGGGATTAGCCCACTGCACCCAAGATAGTTGATTGGATTGCCATAAAAAAATAACTGCCATTTGAAATAGCAAGACAGGAAAAAATATTTAATGATGTTATGAAAATGAAATAGTATTTTTTTAGATCATGGGAGATAAAGAAAGGAGATGGTGATGAGATCAATAAAAGATGACAGACATAGGGGAATAAAAGTTACTGCTTTCTCCCATCCCAAAAATCTGTTATAAATTCACAGTTGAAATGAAAAAGTGAAGTTTTATGTGGCATTATCACGACTAAGACGCATCCTCCCAATCTATTTAGGTCATCAAGTCTAATCCAGCCAATTCCTGACATCTACACAAGGTCTGAAAAGCTGAGCGACTCTGTGATGAACCAGTCTGCCATCAATGATGTGGAGGATAGTGACTCAGGTATTCAGCTCTATGTTGTCTTAATATTTCTTCATATGCCATAGCCATTGAAATAGTTGGATTTCGACATAGACTTCCAGCCCTTTGCTTCCCGCACAAAACATTAATGGTTTCTCTGCGAAGCAATATATAGAGAGAGGCTGCTTGCCAAACATTTTCTCTGTGTCAACCTCTGCTTCTCTTTCTCTTTATTATCATCAGGATTCCATTTTCTATATTATAGCTCTTGTATAAGAAAGAAAAGAATCCTGTAGTCAGCTAAGAAAGCAGGATGTTCATGTTTAGAAATGTTATAGTTTATTATGTTAAGCTAACTTTAAAGTTTAGTCATTGATTTATGGTACCTTAAGGGGGCATAAAAGCAATATTGATCATTCATAACTATTATTATTTATTTATTTTTCAGATGAAGATGGCACAGATAGACCGGAGCCTATATCATACCAGTCAAAATTTAATCTCCAACATTTCCAAGAATACCTTCAGGAAGAGGAAAATAAAATAGATCACGTTAATCCTCAGACACTAATAGCCCAGCAGAGTACCAACATGCCAACTAGTGGTCAGGCCAATCTACCAGATGACATGGAGGGAGCCAAATTAGCACAAATGCTTTCACTCTTTGAGCAGGGGAAGTTAAACCCAGAAATGCTTACGCAAAATCCACAAAATTTGGCTCTACTGTTGGCTAATTTGACAGGTAGAGAATACAATTTTCACAAATTATGTCAAATTCATTTAAGAGTTTTTTAAAAGAAGTGATTGCTATTAATTTATAATGACGCTATGATAATATATATTCCCAGGCTTGAGATCCTGAGTTTGAATTCTGGCAACGCTAGGGCTGATGTTGAGTTTCTGGGAAAGATTCTTTACAAGACGGGTAAACAACAGGCTGATAAAAAATCAATACAATTCCTTTCCCTACATATTTAAGAGTGAATTATTCTATTTTTTATTAGGTTCCCAGCAAAGCAAGTCTGGTTTCAGAACTCCACCAAGGAATGAGCAGCTTCCCCCGAGGATCGGGTCTCCTCAGTCTGCCATCAATGACACACAGAAAGTGAAGAAAACGAAAAAGCAAGTAGCATCCCCACCACCAGCCCAGGACAACGCCAACATGACCATGACTGATATGAGAAAAGTATGTGTATGTTTTCCTCCATGAGTGTTTAGATTTTTGGTTCGTTTTCATCGGACAGCGCATATAAGTTGATGCCAGTGGAGCATAATATTATGATAATAGATTAAATTTATATAGCACTTATTCATGATGATCGCCATGCTCTAAGTGCTTTACAGTAGCACATTTGCCCTGGGAAAGCAAACGGAACACTCTGCACTTAATATGCCACCCGCAGCCTGTTAGGGGCGAATACAATTTTTGGACAAGGACAATGCTGCTTACAACCGAGAAAACATCTTAATCATTAAGGTTTTTGGTATCAGACCAGTCATATGTCATGAAATTCAATGTATAGATGTGTCCTCACACACAATGTCACAAGGGGCATGCTAAGTAATCAAGGGTGGTCAGAAGTGGTTTGCAACATTTTTGTGTATATTATATTTAAGATCGTCCCTTTTCTGTCTTCTCGAAACATCTCGATCATTTCTTTCTTTCTTACCTATTCCCTTTTTTATACCGCATTGCAAAGGCCAGCCATATAGGACTAGAAGTTCTTTGGATCAGTCAGAGACAAAGAGGTGATCAAGTCACTGTGTCTAGTGGGTTGAATTTCAATTCTGCCAGACAGCGGAGACAGCAGCCACGAATGGCCCACTCTCTATGATTTTGAAACGGCTGTCGGTTCTTTAACATGCCTAGTGCAGACCTTCTCTTTTTTGCCCCATCTGAGAAGACTTGTGTTCTGACACCCATTATCCATAGAGCCAGGCGACGCAATTATTTTAAATGGGAAACATCATGTTTTGAACCCAGCATCATTCGTACATTTGAATATATTAACTCAAATGCTAATTTAGATGACTTTGATGCCTCAACAAGCAATTTTTCTTCTCTACTCTGAGAAATAAAAAAAAAGGGAAAAGAAAAAATAGAGGTATTTTAACTTTTCTCGACCTGTCACTATTAATCTACTCAGTCCAATTTAATTTTCTTAAAGTTTCCTTTTACAAAGATGAAGTTATTTTTTTGTGAAAAATATAGATATTTGTATGATGATGGAAATTTTAATTTTCTTTTTTTCCAAGGAAGGATATCAAATTATTATGTAATCATTAATGCCTTGGTCTTGATCTTGATTTCATTTAAAAAAAAATCTAATTTCTATTTCAAGGCTTTGAAAGATTTAGAATCGGAACTTGCATCTTATGACCACCAAACTGGCCGGCGCCCTAAAGAAGATGCAAACAAATCAGAAACATTTTCTGGATATACTGTGACTCTTGTCAGTGCTGTTTCTCGGCTAACACGATATTTAAAAGAGGTATGGAAATATTTTTTTAATTTCATGAAGCTCATTGAATATTCTATTATATTATGACAACAGAAAATAACTGAGATCTAACAACAACAAAAATAAGGATATTCTATTTCGTTTATGTTTTGGAGTCTTTAAGATCTGAAATTATTATTATTAATCTAGGATGACCAGGATTTAAAAATGATAATATTCTTTTTTGGGACTTGTGTCATGGTTTATTTAGATAGGATAGATCATCCAATTTAAAAGATACGAAAAAAAATAAGTTTCAAAAGACCACGATTTTTCTAAAAAGTAAGATTATATCAAGGGCCAACACCTTTTTTCCCCTGTTAGTTTCAAGTTGTTAAGAATACCTGCCACAGACATGAATATTTCAATGAAAAAGTTGTGTTTAATGTTATTGGAGAAATTGTGTTGATTTTAAATGTCAATTTCATTCCCTTTATCCAGACTGACCTACGAGTGCAGACAGAGATGACGCTTAGAGAGCAGCTTACTCAAGACGTCTACCAGTTAAGGGCTATCATTGATGCCTTGGCTAGTGTGAGTAGACTAACACATTAGACCTTTGTTCCTCTCATGTCCTGGACCTGTAGGGCAATCCAATGTTTTCATCCTGATCCATCATCAGTCGATGCAAAAGCTTCATGCCATGCCAGTGCTCCATCCTTCATGTTTTTCACCACTGCGCTCTTCCACAAGATTATGTCCAGGGAATCATATAAAACTACATTTAATTTTGATGTGTGAGAAGTGAATGTTTAACATATTTTGGGGGCATCGGTGGCCGAGCAGTGAGCACGACTCGACTGTTGATGTTGACAAGCCATGTCTACGTGGCCAGTGAGTAGACGGGTGACCGCCTGGGTTCTAAACCCGTCAGCGACAAAATAAATAAATATACATAATGAAATGTATTGGCTCACCGGCGCTTGTGTCCTTAGGTAAGACACTTTACCCTGCTTACCTCGTCCT
>JARDUL010059143.1:0-12083 GCA_030265205.1 Dirona pellucida | reverse complement strand
AGAGAGAGAGAGAGAGAGAGAGAGAGAGAGGGTGAGATATGAGGTGGTCACTGAAAGGGGGGGGGGGGTGTTCACTGAAGTGATATGGAGGGGACAGAGGAGGTGGAAGGCACAATCACATAACAAAGAAAAGCAAGTGAGTTGTCATCAGTTTATAGATAGTAAGATAGTCGAGGCCAAAATGAAATAGAAAAAACCACGAGTGAGACGAACTTGGATAAAGGCGTGTTGTATATAGTGGATAGACAGAAAAGATTGAGAACACAAACTGCGTGGGTCACACAGTGTGTATTCGCAAAAGCAAAATAGCAAGTTGCCGGTTTTGGATAGCAAGACAAGATGGCTCCTGAGAATTAAAATAGTTAATAAGGAGATACAAGAAAAATGGTGAAACCAAGGAAAAAAGATAAAAAGATAGGGTGTGAAAAAAAACCCCAACAACTAAACTAACCACGTAAATTGTGGAAGGTGGTCGAGACACAGTCTAAAAAGAAACAAACAAAACAGCAACAACAAACAAGGATAGCAATGACCAGTGGACAGAAGTGCACACCCTGTGCGTACTCAAGAAGACTGCGGCTATGGGATAGGTTATAATGAAGTAAAGAAAAACAAATGAGACAAAAATTCGAGGCAACGTAACGTAGACAGTAGTTAATAGTCTAGTAGTCAATGAACTATAAGATATCAACACATAGGTAGATGGAAGAAGGCTGAAGGTTGATAGAAGATTGATGGAACAACTCACATAAGGTTGAGGTTGCCTCACCGCCTTGTAACACCTCTTGCATTCCCATGATCTGGAAACGCCCACGTTCCATATATGGTGATAAATTGCCTAGGCCTACTAGGCCTATGTCAGCTATAATGTCAGACCCAGTGGTTACTATTCAGTTATAGGAGAACTGATAGCTGCCACCTGGGCATAAGAGTATTACAGTGTACTTATAAAAAGAAAAAGATATAGGTACAGTAATACAATATTGAAGATATTAGGGCAGCCCCATCCGCAATCTACAAAGAGGCAATGGGAGTCAACACCAAAATGTTTTTATTCCTAGTTTTATCTCTACTACCAGAGATGTGCAACACTTTTGCTTTAGTGAGCCGCGAGACGCATAGGGTGGTCTGCGTGGTAGAATGAGTTGTAATTGGCTGGGTAATAATAAAGATGATTCTAACACATTTGAATGACTCCAGATATTGAAAAATGGCCTCCAATAATACAGCATATCTTCCAGCTGTTTGCTCTTGTGCCGGTCAAAATGCTTTCGCAGCCACATTTTGGGACATAGACCGCATGCTGCCCGCCTGTGAGTCAAATAATTTATAAAACTCATTTAGCATTGGCGCGAGAACTCAGAAACCATCTGGAGGAAAGGCAAATCACGTGACCGTTTTTATATGCATTTAGAGTTATCCCCTCCTTTTTAAGAAAAAATTTCTTTATCCCAGAGATGGCGCTATTTCGCTAAATGTTCTATTTTCCGGGGCAAAATTTTGTTTTTGGCGAAGTGAAGCAGCCCTGGTTATTATTATCCAGTCAGGTGTAATTTTCATGTTATATACCCAAAAATCGACTGTATTGTAATTGTTCACAAATCTGGATTAGTACAGGTACAGCTTACCCATTTTTAAGTTCAGTGTTAAAGTAACGTGCTCGACCGATTGCAGTTAAAGTTAAAGGTTTGAGGCCTGCTGTGTGGAGAATAATGACAAGGGAGAGAATGACCGACTGACTTCATTTCACGCTGATCAGATTCGAGTTGTCAACAAATTCCTTTGCGTGTAGTAAGTTCATAAACGTGATTTGAGGACCATGACTTCAAATTGTAACTATCTAGAGTTTGTTATATATACAAGCTCCAAAGCTCCGTGTCATTTTTTTTTTGTCTCATGGAAAGTTGTGGCAAGGGAGATAATTGGGCATTGACTGACCCTTCCAAAATGTAAAGACAGAAACGTATCAGAAGTAGATGTCTTAGTCTTAGTCTTAGTTAGTGGATCTATTCTCTATAGATTTGTTTGGAAGCCGGTGCATTTACTGAATAGTTAGAATGAGTCTTTTAAGATAGACCTTTACATCACCTTATTGTGTAGGAAGATAAATTTTCATCCATTCAAACTTTTACTTTTTTAGGAGGGGATAAAAAAAAAGTAAGTCAGGATGCCCATCATGTCATTGTCACATTGTTGTATATTGTCATAGAAATAGTCTAGGCTGGTTAGGCTGGAGAAGATGTAAGAGGAAGAGTAAGGAGAGTAGCTAATTTAAATGTGTAGCTAGATAATGCCCTCTTAATTAATAATTTTGTGTTGATATTGATATTCTCATTCTTTTGAAGTGTAGAAGTAGAGTAGAAGTAGAGGGTTTGGTTTTTATGTTTGCACTGACAGTTCAGTGTTAGTTTCTCCTTCATTTAAATTAATTATAATTATGTATGGATTGGATGAACCACTTAGTAAGACTAGTCTAGTCTACTTGAACTTGAGTCAGAAGTAGAAAGAAGGCTTTCATGACTATGATGGTAGCCTTTGAGTTCAAACTCATCTTCATCTATGGATATTTTTTACAATTTGTTGAGTGGAGATGACAAAAAAAAGTTTGCTGCGTTGTGGGACCTAATTTGACTTGACTCAAAAAAAGAGTTTGTTGTGTCTTGACCTGTGCAGCAAGGCATGGGCGGGCATGATAATTATAATTATAATAATAACTATAAACTAGAGATAGCCTCCAAGCATGAGTCATCCTTCAATATTTCGCCTTTTACTTTTGGTAAATGTACAGTTTAAGTTTAGGCATTTTATTCCCATCCATTGGTCACCCATGCCATTGATGGCCTTGTACTACAACTTGTACCCTCCAAGTCCAAGTCCTAGCCCTAATCATTCATTATTCATTTCTTTACGTTGAAAAGTGAACCGTTTGTGTTAATTTCAGTTTACTCAAATTTACACTGATGTAATCAAATGTTTTTCTTTTCTTTTTATCCTCTTTGTGTCTTTAGAAATAATATAATGCACTACTGGTAATTGGTATTCCTGATATTTCCAGTGATATTATTTCTTTTGCAGAAGACTCAATATACTATAACTATAGAATGTAAATGGTTTTTGTGTGTATTAACTGTTCAGTTTCTTAGTCTTTTTGTGTGGTTCCTCGACTAGAGGCTGTGCTTTCGAATGTGAATAGAGGTGGAGAAAAGCCTGTCTCATCATGGAAAGGATGTTTGGTCTTTTAATTTTTTTCCAAGTTGTCCTCTATACTATTACTGGTAATTTGTTCTCGAGTCAAATATTATTTCAAACATGGAGGGGACATAAAAAAAGTTGTAGACTAGTAGATTTCATTTTGAACTAGATGTCTAAATATCTGATCTCTTATCTCATCAATGTTGATGTCACATCCTAATTTTATTCTTTGTTAGATAAAGAGCCCAGGCTCTTTTTACGCTTTAACTCTACTTCTATACACACAGCTTCCAATCAACATCGTCATGTTGGGTAAGAAGATACATGTTGCGGGAGGAATCTGTAATGAACAGGGAATGTTTTTATGGTTTTATGGTTTTCAGTGTTACATGCCAAATAACTGTTTACTAAAGAATGGATTTCACTTGCTCTGAAAAAACTGTTTTGACTTTTTGAAAGCTTCAAATATTGTAAAATACACCTATTTGGAATGTAGAAATCATGACGAGCCAGAGATTCGTTTTGTTAAAATTTCCAAGCTGTTGTGAGTAGTCATTGTAATCTTGTCCCTGGCACATGGTAATAGGTGTTGGCACGGGTAAACTGGAGATCAACAGTTTTATTGCTTGACAAAGGTCTGAGGTTAAAATGCAAGTTTGCTATTATTAGAAGGCTAATCCACCTTAGAATTGGTAAAGGTGGTGAAACATTTTGGGGGTGTCTGTGGCCCAACAGTGAGCACGACTCGATTGTTAGTGCTGACAAGCAACGCCTATCATGGCTAGGGAACAGACGGATGACCACCTAGGATCTATACCAGTGAACATAATGAAATGTACTGGCTCACCAGCGCTTGTGTCCTTAGGTAAGACACTTTGCCCTGCTTACCTTCCTATTGGAGATGGACATTAAATTAGGAGGTCCCCTCAGTTGTGAGCAGCGTTTGTCCTGGTCCAAAAATTGAATTCATGCCTAACAGGCAGTGGGTGGTGTATTATAATGTGTTGAGTGTTCCGTTTCTGCCCCGGAGCAAATGTTCTGCTGTAAAGCGCTTAGAGCATGGTGACAATTGTGGATAAGCGCTGTATAAATTTAAATGCCATTTATTGTGATTATTTCTATTGATTGGCATTACCAGCTTATAATCTAACTACTGACAGTGAAGTGAAAAGCCATCATTCTTTCCTTGTTTAATTACAGAAATGTTGAGTTGACTAGTTTTAGTTAATTATAATATAAAGCATTCTTTCGGTCAGCAGTTTTGTTAAATAAAAAGGCTGATTGCTTAATTGAATATCCTTCTCTCATGAATTGTTTGATACAGTGAATTACTCTTTCGTTAAATTAAATATTGATTTTACTTTTTGCTGATGAGTTGGATTTATAAAAAAGATGTTCACCCCCTTTTAAAAAATTGTTTTTTGTTTTTTTTAAATATAATTATTTTCATTTAGACTATATATTTTCACAATTTATCAGGTCTTCTGATGTCAAGTGTAGGAAGTAAACTAATACAAACCATATTATTGTAATGAAAGTTTGATTTTATTTGATAGGAATAGCTGCCAGCTGATTGTAAGTAATCTCCCTCCTGATAAATTGATTTTTGTTCTTTATGTTAATAGGAATCATTTCCCCATCCTTCATTGTTTAATTTTTTAGAATTGCAACATGGGTGTGGTTTTTTAAGTTATAGAGATATTCTGTAGGTGTCACTCAACTTACCTCAGTTCCTTAGTTCTTTGTAAAGGGCAGTTACTTGCTTTGAGGCAACCAAAGAATAGAGATATAAGCTCATTTATTTAGCCTTCAAAGTAAAATAGAAAAAGACTTTGAGGTTTCTTGGGGAAAGTAGGATTATTTATTTATTTATTTATTTATTTTTCATTTTGTCAAACCAACATTGTGTTATAATTTGCCATTGTTCTTAATAAACTTAATTGAACCATGATCTTCTTCAGAGTCACTTTCCACACTCATGCCTTGTAATTGTATGATTTCAGTGGTGCGAGACTGAACTTTGATTTCTTCTTAAAAGCTTTTGCCTTGCAAGGTAGTATAAAATCTACTCCACTTCAATGATTACAATATCTTTTTTCTTTTATTCCAATCTAGGTGTACTGGATGATGGCAATGAAAGCGATCCATCAGTTTGCTCGTCTCACTTTCATGTTTCATCATCTCTGCATTTAGTGAAGTATGTCAGATTGTAATAAGATTCAGTCATCTTAGCTGAAGACTGATTTTTAAAAACATTTTCAACAGACAACGATGGTTCTTGTGGACGGTTTTGTAAAGTTCTTGAGAAGAGAGAGGTATTTCTTGCATTATTCCATCTGCAATGGCTGATATTGATAGACCTGTTGGGATTGTTAACCAAAGGAGATCTAGATCAGGTTCTTATTCAAAGGCTTTAGATGCTGGACGAGTCTCCTCAGATGTTGCGGAGGCAATGGACAGAATTTTCCCAAAGTCCCCATCAAAGTTTTTACAAAATCCTTTTCCCACTGTTCATGGCATAAGATTGCCAGCTGGTCACAAGAAATCTTCACAAGTGATCACATCTTCTTGTTCAAGCATTTTGAACGAAAACCAGACGCTTTCCTGCACTGTGTCTAACGCACACATTACCACAGACACCACCACAACAGCCACAGCTATCTTCACAGGTCTTTCCACCTCTGCTTCAGGGACCAAGTCTCCCATCATGTCATCGGTACCTGCCTACTATAACGACATACCTTCATTACCAGCATCAGCCATTGTAAAAAATACTGTTGCTGAACAAAATGGACTTGTTGCGTGTAAATCCAAGCCACTCTCCAAATCTAGGGGGAGCAGAGCTGATCTAGAGATCAGCAGTCAAAACATTGTGGATGCTCCTAGATCAGGAGTTGTAGAAAAAGTTTGCAGCGAGTCCTCTAAAATGTGCCCTGACCAAATACAGATGTTGGATGGAAAAAAGACTAAAAAGAAATATAAAAAATACATGCAATGTCAAAGGGAGGCTAGTGATTTCGATAAACGGAAATCGAGTGAAGATTCAAAGATGCCAAGCAATATTTTTGTGCAGGAAAAATATGTTCATGATATTTTGAGTAGTGAGCAAGTCACATCTTCTGTAAATAGTGACACCCTGATAAGTGCTGCAAATGGTCATAATTGTTTTCCCAATCACTCAGGAACAGATACATTAACTAATGGAGAAGTTGACAATGTTTGCGAAGAAAATATCATATATCCTTCATCAATCAAAGTGAGACAGAAATTACCCAAAGTGAAGCGACATTTTGTTGATGTTGCCAAAGATTGCAAGTACTTAAGGAAAAAGTTCCTCCCATGTTATGTGGTGTTAAAGAAATTGGATTGCTTTCTTTCCGAAGGGACTTCTATGGTTCGGAAATTTAACTTTAACATGGATCTATCAGAAAGAGTTAGCTACTTGTCTGCTATGTGTGAAAAGAATGCCATTGAGTGTTCCAAGTCAAAGCGTGTGGTACGTGACTATAAGAACATATTTGAGGAAGCTCTTTTAGAACACAACTCAGAGGATGAATTTGTTAACCCACGCGGTAGAAGTTTGCGGAAAAGGAACCATAATGTGTGCTATGTTGAACCTTCAGAAGACGACTTGGTGGACGATTTCTCATCTAAACGTTCAAATCAAAAGAAATCTCTTTGTCCTGATGATTCTAGACCTGAGGCTTGTGTGAAGGAAATTAACAAAGAAATTGTTGAAAGTCAGCAGTCACCAGTACTGAATCAGGAGAAGACTGCTGTGACCATTGTCAAAGAGGAAGATTTACATAAAAAAACACCTATTTCAGATGTACCAAATGAAAAGCATATAACGCAAAAAACTTCCGACAGAGATTCAAAAGAGAGGTTAAATCAGAAAACCTCTGATAAAGACTCAAAAGAGAGATTTGACAAAAAGAAATCACCAACTAAAACCAATCACAAAACCAAAACTAGTATAGAAGGATCATCAACAGAGAATAATCAGAAGGGACGTCAAACTATAGCTTCTCAGGAAAGAGTTGAACATTTGAAGGATCCTCAGGGCAGGAGCCTAGTGTATGTCTATCCCAAAAGTTCCGTAGTAAAAGCAGGTAAAACTTCTGGGAAGAATGATAGTGAAAAATCTGTGAAAACGAAACGACCAGGACCAGCTAGTAAGACTCAACAACCTTTCAACTTAAGCACGTCTTTGGCTCCTGTAACAACTTTAAGTTTACCAAGATCATTGTTAGGAATTTCTGGAAATATTGTAGCTCGCGGTGTGTCAAACATGACAACATTGTCGCAGCAAACGCCTCCTGTCATTCAACCACCTATAAGTGGTAGTGCCACCTCGCCACATTTTTACATGGTGAAAATAGATGGGAAAGACTTCCTTGTTCCAATACTGGCAGGGGCCTCACAGCAACGCCCTACCACCCCTTCGGCTGTCACGTTGCCTTCAAATGCTCTTCAGCCAGGTGGCGCATGCCGTCTTATCTACCAACCTGTACCTGGACTTCCAAATCCACAGATGGTCCAAGCTCGAGCTTCTGGTTCAAATCCAACACAACAGCCTTTTGCCATGACGCGTTTTTCCACTGTCATGTTGCCTGGTGCCCCCATTTCATCAGGGGTCCACATGGTTCCCACCTCTTTGAACACAAATAATATTCTCTCCACAGTTCCCTTGTTAGGAAGCTCTCGTATAGCCACAACTTGCATTCCAACCACTTGTCCTTCACAGGCCTCACTCACCAGCAGACAGTCTCAGCTCATCCCTTCGTCTGTCATGACCACAGCTGCTATTAGTCTTCCCCATGGTTCTACCTCTCTCGTGTCCCTTGTCGGGACGTCTTCAGCATCTGCCATAAATTTATCAACATCTGCTTCACAATCCATTATGATGACAAGTACCGCATCTAGAACACTATTAAGTTCTGTAGTAGCTCCTCTCGCTGCCCCTGCTTCTACGACTGTGCTGCGTAGTAGTAGGCCGAGAGCAGTTGTGCCTGCAGTAACCTCAGTCACACAAGTGGCATCCAACAGCACAGCTACTGGTCCTCGATGTTTTAGGATTATTGTACCAGGATGCACTGCAACCGGAACACCAGCTCGTATTGCAACGTTAGGTACACCAGCAAACAGTAGTCCCTTAACACATATGACTCTCAGCAGTAGTCTTTTGCCACAGCGTAAGAGGAGTGTTGACAAAGAAATGTCACCAGAAAAGCGTGCTGCTAAACGGCGACGTCTGGAGAAAAAATATCCACTACCCCCTGGTGTTGTCATCAAAACAGAACCCCAAAATAATCCACAGCCTGTGACTACAACTGTCCAAGCTGGCTCAGTCCGATCATTGCTGG
This sequence comes from Dirona pellucida, assembly GCA_030265205.1. NCBI lineage: Eukaryota > Metazoa > Mollusca > Gastropoda > Nudibranchia > Dironidae > Dirona > Dirona pellucida. Next base: position 3,525 of record JARDUL010059143.1, on the reverse strand, counting down.
GTCAGAACATTCAGCTGATTACCACTGCTCCTCGGGGTAGCACTGGTACAGTCCAGAACATACGAATTATAGCTCCAAGCATCGGATCAAGGCAAATGCGCCTGTCCTCAAATGTGATAATTAGAGCACCAAATGTTTCTGCTGTTAACACAGGATCTATCCCTGCAGTGCCTACATTAGCTGTCAGTGGATCTGGCCTTGTCATTGTTGCTCCGTCTACTCAAAGCTCCACATCGACGGTTAATTCATCTTCTTCTAAAGCAGTAAATAGTATAAGTGGCACCTGCAGCACAGTTACAACTCGTGTAAGCACAAGGGCAGTCAGCACTGTCACTTCTTCATCATCTGCCACCACTACAACCATCACCACTGCCAGCACACCAGACGTGACAAGCAAACTGGCTACGTCAGTGAGTGGTCTGCATTCCAACCTGTCAACATCCACTGGCACAGCTTCGGACAAAATCACCACTCTTTCATATTCAATTTCATCAACCACTTCTACCACTCTTTCCACTGCTAGCCCTGCCAGCGGTTCAAATCTTGTCTCATCCCAGGATAAAACCTCTACTGTTAGTCCATCAACCAATGCGCCTGCCACAATCGATCAACCCAATAGCGTTGAATCCCTAGAAAAAAATATACAAGTTTTACGCAAGATTATTTGCGGACAGGAAAGGTCGGGTCTCCAAGGACAAAGGCTTCAAAAACTGAAAGAACTTCTCGCCCAAAAAGAGAGTGCTTTAGCTGAGCTAAAGAAAGATGTAAGTAATGACAGAGCAACCGTTGAAAGTAGCAATGCACAAGGAGAGGAAGCACAAGGAGAGGAAGCACAAGGAGAGGAAGCACAAGAAGTTCCTCCGGCTTCTACTGCTTCAGGCGCTGATGTGATAGTAATAGATTAACATGGTTTTAAAGTCATGTAAATAGATCCTACCTTCCTTTTTTTTTATAGATTAATTTATTTTGTTGCAACTAATGCTTCTTCATTTTGTACCCCATGACAAGATATTCTTTAACTTTAAATCAAAGATTTCAATTCAACATTATTAGAACAAATGCCCAATCTATTAATTTAACTTGAAGGAGGTATTAGTATCACATCAATGTCTAGAATGCTTTTTTGAATTGTGTTTAGAATTGTTCTCACTGTTTCATTCAGACACGGTTCTAAGGCTGCTATGTTAAGATTTTGAGGGGGAAAAAAATATATATGAATGTATTTTAATTTTATTTTTTGAATCCAGCTAATGTCACACGCAACTAAACAAGCAGATTTTTATAGTACTGTAATTAGATTATGAATGAATCTATCCATGTGAAGATGTAGTCCCCCTTGCTTTTGTTACATTTTCAAAAAGGGTAGAAACATTGATGTGTGGTGAATTAAAAGTGACGTGCCTGGATATCATTTTAACCTTTCTGTTAGATACAGACAGATACAACATTGTCAAAAATCGTTTTTCAAATTATATATGGTCCATGTGACTGAATGTAAACAGTATGTTATTTTTAATACATTAGTAAGTACAAAGCAATGTCATCACAAATGGATCATTTAACTTATTCACAGTACAGCATTACAATTATATTTCAAAACTGGTATTGCTGTTGAATGATGCTTTTATAAAAACAAATTTTAACCTTTTTTTTTTCTTCGGGCAAAGGGTTGGGGTGAAATGTGTTGGTTTGTTTGGTGTTTTTTTGGGGGGGGGGGGGGGGGGGGTTTGAAGAATTATGAATCAACTTATTGACAATGTTTTATGATTTATATATATATATGTATTTTCTAGATAAAGTCTTTTGATTGTGTTTTATTCATTGTCAATACAAAATAGAATTGTATAGTGTAAGTGTAAGAATTTTGTCTTCCCTTGTTTTGAGTGGCATCCATGGATTTATTTACTGTCTTCCCTTGTTTTGAGTGGCATCCATGGCTTTATTTACTTCTCACAGGATTGTTTTTCATACCCAATGCCCACTTCTCTTTAAAATGTAATTTATTAATCAAAATTACCAGGACCTTTGATTATTTTATTTAGTTGTTTTTGTGTTTTTTAAATGTTTTTTTTGTTGTGAATGAGTCTGTTCGATTACAGTATTACAGTGCTTTTTTGGGGGGAAATGGTATAGCTTCAAAGTTAAAACATGTAACAGAACAAAGAACGTTTTGGGTTTCCCCTTCATCAGCCAACAAACATAATATCGTACTTTTGTGTTTTGTGTAGTATGTTTGTTGGCTGATGAAGGGGAAACCCGAAACTTTCTTTGTTCTGTTAACATGTTTTAACTTTGAAGCTATACCATTTTCCCTTGTTTTTTTCATACCTTCTATTTGGGTTTTTAGCTTCTGGCAGCCCTCATTCTTTTTTGGGGGGAAGGGGGGGGGGGGGGGGGTAGTTTTGGAAATTGTTACCGAGGTTTTTTATTTCATTAGATTTATGAGCAAACTATTTGAGGGGATGGGAAATTGCCTTCCATTACTCTTGTTTCCTTCACCTAAAGAAGTTTTTCACTATTTGATATAAAAATATCTCAACCGAGGGCCAGTTCGCAACATTCATTCACATCTATTATAATATTTATTGATCTGTTACTTCATTAATCTACAGTGATTGTATATAATTATTATGTATCATGCACACAGTTTATTTTGATTTGTTTTAAGGATTACATGTGTGTGTATTTATTGAGTGTGTGTGAAAGTAGAGTGATATGTTGGTTGTAACTGAGCTGAGTTGTTGGTTGGTTTTTATGTTTATGACATTTCTTACTTTCATGTTGACCTCTTGTATTTTATACTAGATCTAGACATGTGCATCTTTCTCCTGCCTTTAGCCTATATATCTGTACGAAGGTTCATATGTTTTAATAATTTTAGACGTTGCCAAGATTCTTCTTCTTCTTTGTTTAACGTCGTCTTTTTCCGTCAACTGAGGGGTTATGACGGTGTCCATTTCTTGATGGCCGCTTTCCACTCTGTTTTGTTCGACGGGTCAGCCGCTCCATTGACTGCCGACGGCGCGATGTCCTGCTTCACGTTGTCAATCCAACGTATCTTCGGTCTACCACAGGGTTGACAACCTGGCGATTGTTGTTCCATTTCCTGAAGTATCAAACTTATTTTTTTCACGTCTAAATATATATGAGATGTATACATTTGAAAAAACACCAATCTTGAAGAACAATAATTCAAACAGATTATCATTATTAGATATACATATATAGGCTACTTCTTTACTTTTTTTAAATATTAAAGACACCGTAACTGTAAGGTCGTGTCATATCTATGATATATGACTTGTGGTGGTAAGACAGGGCCATGTCAAATTTGAAAGGAGTAAGCATTTTCAGACTTAGCGTTTTTGTTTGTTGTCAGCTATATTTTTAAACTATTGATTATTGTGTGGTACCTTATAAGACAGGGAAAAACCAATCTCTCTCCTTTCCTTTCGGGGGGGGGGGGGGGGGGGGGGGGGGGGGGGGGGGGGGGGGGGGGGGGGGGGGGGGGGGGGGGGGGGGGGG
>JARDUL010059032.1:0-12084 GCA_030265205.1 Dirona pellucida | reverse complement strand
TGTCACATGCACCCTTCAGAGCTTGACATATGGCTGGTCCCTACACTGCTTATTGCGGTATAAAGGGGATTCGATAACAAACACTATGTAAATTTGCAATTCACCATTTACTATCCTATCCTTAAATAAAATTTTGATTGATGTATAAAACATAAACTTGAAGAGTTACCTTGATGGTAGATATGTGAAATGGGGTAGCGGTTCCAAAAATTGGCATGATGATCGTTTCGTACTTTTTGTCTGAAGAGGGAAACAACAACAAAAATTCAAATCTCAAAGTAAAAGATAAAATGTTATGCAATAAAGAAGAATGAAATACAATAACAAGTTTTAAAATCATATACAGTCACGACCCCACGTTATTTACTAAATGATGACATCATAAATATTGAGAAATTTTTTTTATTTTAAACCAAACAATATTGTATGTTTCCCTGTTGAATGATGACCGAAAGTTTCTAAATTCAAACAACCCACAAATGACAGCAAGGAAGCGCAATATGAGAACTGAAAATGATCTTAAAACCAAAACTATTTAAACATCCTATCATGAACTCAAAAAAAATAATCGAACCATACCAACAAACAACTTTAAATCTCGACATTCAGCTTCATCAGGAAAATAGTTTGGACTTTTGTAAGACACGTTTGACTTCTTTGACCTGAGGAAGAATGAAAATTTAAAAAATGGTACATTTAAAGATACATGAGATAACTTTTTCAGATTACATCAACACAATAAATTGAGCTAGATTTTCATATGAGGGGATCCGGGGTTAAAAGTTGGTTTTTTTAATTCCCCTGACATCAGCAAAAATGAGTCAAAACGGTCTTCACTTCTCTATCATCTGCAGAGAATGCTGTGCTCCCTCACTCAAAACTGTATTAAAAATATTACTAAGATACAGGTAATCATACCAGTAGCAAGGTCTAAAAGGGATGCATGGTAACCTGGGGAGAATATCAATACTAACTTTTTGTCTTCTCCACCAGTTGTGAGTCCTCGCAGTCTCTCCCTAGCTTCTTCGTTTAACCTCTGGGCAAGTTCCTTTTGATGATGCTGTCTCTTCTCCTCAGACGGAGCCTCAGTCTAGTGAAAAATTAAATGGTTGTTTTTTACCTCCTACACTCAATTCAACAAATAAAAGAAATTGTGTATAAGAAAAATAATAATGATAAATTCCAGCACAATAGAAACTGTGACAGGTGCTTTGGTACCTGTTCGCCTAATGAGATCTTTTATAAAAATTACAACAACAAAAAAAACCCCGTAATTTTTCAATCATAAAAAAAAAAAACCCAACCAATTTTCATAACAATTTCAATTCACATACATATGTCAATACACAATCTATATAAAAATATATACCCTGGTTCGACTGTCCACCATAGCAGTCCTCCTGCCCCTTCCCAGCAGTTCCTCTGCTTCCTTTTCCAAGTCATCCTCTTCTTCTTCCTCCTCATCATCATCATCCTTCAAAAAGATTCCAACATGTTTCAGCCTTTTCTTTGATGATGTGAGGATAGTAGCAGATGCTCCCTGTCAAATATGTAAACATCAAAAATACATCAAACATCTGCACCGGGATGCAACATAACTATTGTAAAAATCACACTAGTAAATTTAAAAGTATCACATCACATATATCGATTGTGGAGTTAGATCTCATTTGATCGACTGTTTTCAAACTTTTGGGTACTACTTGACAAAATTTGCACCAAAAAAAACGTGTAAAATGAGCAGTAACCTCATCAATTTGCAGACAGCAATCGAATGTTGAAGCTGACTTGATCCCATGTAGAAGATAGGACCTGTCCCGTTCACTCAAATTTCCTTTTGGTCCATCTCATTGTTGTCAGAGGGACAGTACAACTGCCAATGCCAATCATTTTAAACTATTTCATCTTTATTTTAATTTTCGTTCATATTTTTCTCCCAATTGTAGCAATATCTAATTTAAGTCTTTTCACATTCTATTTTTATTTTCGTTGTATGCTGTATATTGACAAAGGGGAAACCCGAAACGTTTATTCCTGTATATTGTCATTCATAGAAGCCTCTATTTCATCTGTACCAATTTAAAAAAATTTGTTTTATGTCCACCTCTGACACGGCCTTGAAAACACAAAGTGTCTGAAACCAACTGTCTGCATCCGACAGTATTATTCATCCTCATTCCCCTTCTTAAAGTAAGTATGTTATAATTCAGGACGATCATACACACCTCATTGACCATGACTGTATCCCCAACAAACAAGGCACTCTTCTTCTTTCCGGCATTCACTGTCAGGTCAGAGAAACCAACACTGATGCTAAAAACCATTCCTGGAAAAAAAAAAGAAGGGTGAAAGGTTCTTAGAGTAAATCATCTCATTCAAAATGTAATGGAAAGATTCAAAAGAGGGCACCCTAGGTTGGGTTGTTGTTTTTTGTGGGTTTTTTTGTTTGTTTTGTTTTTGTTTTTTTGTTTTGTTTTTGTTGGGGTTTTTTGGGGGGGGGGGGGTGTTAAATATATAAAAAAGTAGAAATTAAAGTAAAGGTTGGAAAAAAATGTATTTATTACATACCCTTTATTGACCTGCAAAGGAATAATGACAAATATTACAAGTGACAAAATACACTTGATATCACATTGTAATGACTACAAACAGGTAATCTGCTCACCTTTCTTAGCTGGTGCCTTTGTTTTTGGTGCGATCAGCAAAGACGCTTCACGAAATTCTATGCCTGAGCCAAATCCAAAACTTTTAATCAGTTTATTCTCCAATTCAGGCCTTTCCGTCTTCACCAATGACACAACAGCCTCGTAAACTTCACTCAGCTTCACCCCTGGGATGGAAAATGAAAAAGAACAAATTAAAAGGAAGTAAATGTTTTCAGCACAAATTGTTCAATACATCTTTATGAAACTTGATAACATGAAACTGGAGTTGCTTGGTGAAAGTTTCAGAGCAGTCAACAGTCAAAGTACCCAACTTTGTATTCTAAGGTGTAATGAGAAACATTTGCCTTGTTAAAGAACAAATTCAGAACCAATGAAAACATCTCTCTTTGTCTCATTGACTAACTTGATGAACATACATTTTAATTCTGTTAATACAAAAATTGAGATGAAAACTATCAAGAATTAAATAAAAATCTTTAGCACCATGTGAATCTTCAAGACATTTTTAGCCTTTTACAAAATTCATAGACTCTGTGGTTCTTTGTAGAACCGTTCTAATGATAGTATATGACACTACAAACATACCGTGCTGTAGCTTATTGATCAATTCCTCCTCCACTTGGACCAGAAACTCATAGGTTTTCTGTAAAGGTTCTTCTGGGTCTACCAGCAGTGTGCGTACAATATTGGAGCAGTAGGATTTGTACCTCACACCCATAGCACAAACGACGGTATCAAACTGGAGGTTATTTTCATCACTGAGAACAAACAAAATCGTTTTTAAAATGCACATAAAAGCTGAAAAACAACCCAAACAGTGAATTCCGTTGGATAATTACTACAGGACCTTTCCAAGACAATTTCTCATTTCCCATAAGCCTTAGCAAATGTGATCTAATTTCCGTAACCAGGTGAGTTAAATTCACTACTTTCCAATTTCGTTGAATACCTAATACTAGCATGGCTGATCTCTGTAAGTACAAATGATTCTGATTTATTTGAAGAACAAATTCATGAGACCACTATCACACAGCAAGAATACATCTTAAATTCTCTTAATTAAAAAATCGGTTTCCAAATACAAGAGAAGGGCTCAGAGCCATGAAAACTCAAATCACCTTGTGGTGCTGAACTTGAGACTGTATTTGCCACCACTCTGGATAATCGCTGGGTAACAGACATCAAGCTGAGACATGTCAACCCCTGACACATATTTCTTATTCTGTAAGGCCTGGTCCACTCCATCAGATAACTTAGTGTGCTTCACTTTCTGAAAGTAACAAAATCAAATACTAAGCAAACGCAACTTATCCTTGAAATAAAAGGAGCTGTTGTTTATCGAGTCTCCTTTATACTGCAAAAAGCAAAAAGCAGTGTAGGGGCTAGCCCTATGTCAAGCTCTGAAGGGTGCTAATGACAAAAAGAAGTAAATCCAAATGTCAATGAGGACTTACACCACTCATCACCTAACACATGGCTAGAAAGACTATGCATCAGGAATTAAAGGCGAGCAGGTGATGAGCCCACTGCGTAAATAAAAGGAGCACAATATCAATAAAGAAGAGATGGATGATAGATTTCATGAAGGAGAGGATGCTAGCACTAACTTGCGTGAAGGCTAGCCTTTTACACAAGCATGATATTTCGCAAATTAAAATCACCTGGCCATAAAACTTTAGGAAATAATTTATTTTTTAAAATAATTAAATATAAATCAGTACAGAAGAGAAGGAAAAAAAATCATTATCACTGCGTTGATAATTTTAATTTCTCAATCCAAACATCAATCAGCATAGGATATAAGGCAAAGATTCAAAAAAGATTTTAACAGATTCAACCTCCATTTATAACTAACAGTACCAAACCAACCTTGTCAGCGTCAATGATTTCCATGATCTGCTCCTTCAGGTACTTGTTGAACACGTCACAAGTTACCTGACACGCCTTCTGGATAGTTTTCACTTCCTGTTCCTCTTTTGGGGCCATGATGTAGGCAAACTGGCCACTCACGTCAATCTGCGGGAACAAGCAGCAAGGACATTATAAATATTTATTTAGTTACATGTCTTAAGACTCAAAAAATTATATATAAAGATAAAGATAGGTTTATTTTTTGCACAAGTACAGACTCACAGACGTTAAATCCTTAACTCCCCCCCCACCCCCCCCCCCCCCTAGACTGTTATACAAAGTTCCGAACTCCCCTAGAAGCTTACAGTGGACCACCCTGTTATGTACATCATTCATACTACTACACTGACAATAGCCTGTGGAAGGGTTCATGTACACACACCTTAGTCGAGTCAGAATTTTTTTTGTAAAAAGACAGGCCAAGATTCGACCACTAATTTCTCACAATCCCGCGGCACAACCATAATGAAACCTCTGTCATCATCTATAATTTCTATATTCTATATTCTTGCCATTCGGATAAATAATTGCACCACATGAATAGTACATACACAATTTTGTGCATACAAACTGAACATGTTACATCAATCAGCCAACCAACATAAAACTATGAGACAATAGACTGAACAATACCTCCCTTCCAACCACAATTCCAACGGAAAAATATTCAGCAGCCAAGTCAGTACGGTTACGCACTCACTCACCTTCTCAAAACCAGCTTCTTTGACCACCTTCCTCCAGTTTTCCATTAGTTCACCAGGGTATTTGTCCTTGGTGAACTCACCAACCACTTTTCCCTAATGAAAATGAAACAAAAATTAATTTCATTTCTGGCAATGTTATAACACATATATGGTCAAATCTTTTTTTTTTAAATTGACATCTGAATGACCATGAATGGTTTTTTTCCAATTTAGTCAAAATAGTGTCTAATTTTCTTTAAAGCGAGTGCCAACATGTAATAGTAATAGATCATATTCCAATTTGAGTATTCTAGATTGGGGACAAGAGTGAATTTCATTGTTTTTAAAATACACTTTAGCCACGGTCCCCTCCAGCATTATTATGGGCATTGTATTTGACACCACACAGACAACAAAAACCACCCTATTCAAAGCAATGGAATTAATAGAAATCACTTTCAAACAAAAATTATTGTGAGATTTAATTTGATGTACAAAATGATTTTGATGAAAACGACATAAAGCTTTGCATTTTCTCCTATACTTCACCGAAACACTTTTCTGTCTCCTACACTACTTGTGCTACTTATTACAATGCACGAAATGCATAAATAATACATATAAAAATGTAGTCAATCACTGTCAATCAATATATTTTTACCTGCTTGCTTTTCTTGACGTATTCAATGAGCTTTTGGAGGTTTGCTTTATCCTTTTCTTTATCCCCCTGTACAAACAATGAAATAATAATGTACAGTAACAAACAACAATGCATTTTGTCAATAACAACAAATATAGTCAAAAAACAAACATATGTAATAGAAATGATCGCTGAAAAAAAAAGATAAATAAATGACTCTCAAAGGGATTCCTAGCTTCTATTAGCAAAACGGTTCTGTTGCTATTTTCATCATCTAAACAAATCCACCACACCATTGCCTTGTATTTGTAATTTTAACAATCTCTATGTAACCAATTCACAGCAATAACAATTGAAAATTTCAAGTTTGACAGAGAAAAACATTTTGATCTTATTTTAGTGGAATTGAGAGATGAACATTTCAATCTTTTTCATTGGAAATCGGACGAACCAAAACCAAATGTCAGTGAATGTTCGCTATATAGTGATGGCTATGATGTAGATAAAGAGTTTAAATAAGTAAAAACTTTACGTCCCCTTGTCTAATCGTATATATACCCAAAAAAAAGGGTTTCTACGAGGATGCAAGGGCTTTTGATGTGTATACGCCAGGTAACGACTTCGTGTCTCAATTCAAAATGATTCATGAGGCTAAAAATAACTGACATGTCACGAGGATGGTCCCACTGGATGGCAAAGTCAAGACTGTTATAAACCAGACAGCAGAACAACAATATAGAATGATAATATATGAATCAGAAATACAACAATGCATTTGTCAACAGGTCATCAATTTGGAAGCTGTTACCTTATCCCTGGCGATCAATTTGAGAGCTGGCAATCCGTAGTCATTCTCTTTGGAGCTGTCAAGTTGCTTTAGAAACTCAACCTTCTTTTTGCTGGTATACATACACATGACTTGATCACACAATAGCATGATAGTGTCTGTCAGTTCATATCCAAACAGCCATGTCTGAAAAAAAATTTAAAAAATCCAGATGCAAACAAATAAATAATGAGCAAATAATGTCAGCCATAAATAACAGAAACCAATCAGTACCAAAATATCAATATATTTAAAAAAGGGATGTCTTACCATCAACTCAAAATAAACCAGAAGCCTAATAGTCATAACATTGTGTCTATACATCTTATAACTTAATACATAATCAACTTATATGAGAGTGCTGTAGGCTCTATCAAATCCACCATTCTGATATGTTTGTTTCCCCTGAAATTGAAAAACACCTCTCTCCTTTCTTTAAATTTCCAATTTAGTTGATTTTTCACATCTCTGATCTGTTGTGAAATTTTAAATAACCACTGCGATGAAACATAGACCCCTAGAGCCATATTGCCATTCAAAATGACTACCTGAAGAGCTGTTGATTTGGAATAGATTACATCTTCATCGACACCAACAGATGTGATCAGAGCATCCATCTTTGCCATGCCTTCATCTCCACTGGCTTTCTGGAGAAAAAAAAACAAAAAACAATAATAGTAGTGGGTATTTAAAGTGATGGATTACAAAATAAAAATATGTTTACACCATGGGCTACAAATTCTAAAATGACACACTCATAATAGTAATAGTACTTAAGCTATTTGATATTCACATTCATATATATATATGTTTCGTCACAAATTAATCTTTTGTCTTTTGTATCACAAGAAATCAGATGAAATAATATATATTATATATGAAATAATATATATATTTCATAAATAAAGAAATGCAACAAAACCATTAGAATAATAATTAAATCTTATGATGTTTGTAAAGAAATTAGAAATTGCATACACAAGGAGATACAAGACCAAGCTACCTTTCATTTTCTTTTTGAAAAATGAATTATTACATGCCACCATGCTGAATAGAAAATTGATGAACCCTTTTACTTTTATTTATAAAGGCAAAGGGAGAAGCAAGAAACTTAAAATTTAAAAGCACATCCATTTGAATTTGAGAGAATATAAAAATTCTAAGCATTCTAAAATTCTGCTGTCTTGTAGAGTGTCCTGAGGAATCTTAATTTTAATTTAATTCTTTTTTATCATGGTGAACTTGATCAGCATTTCTTACACACTGCATTATCATATCTACTCAGGGCCTAGTCCAGTAGTAAAAAACGATGGGGCTTGGACGTGGGATCAGTCCCTTTCTTCAGTCTCAGTATTATAATGAATTTTATAAAATAAATTATCCAGCGAGACAGCATGGACACGATACATTATAATTATAAGATACAATAATTAGCATCATCATCATACTCAACAATGTGAATGACGACAAATCCTCCCAAGTCCAAGCTTCTACATCTTCTAAGACTAAGAGTAAGAGAGATGAATACACATCTTTCATTATATTTATTATAATTTATATTATATAATATTAATAGTCAAAAGTAAAAGCAAAGGTTCTTTGCTGATCCGGATCCAAGTAGTCAGCCTCGGCACCCTCCTCCTATTACTATTAGTATTAGTTTAGTATTAATTCTAATGCAAAAAGTATCAACTTCACTTCAACTCACATGAGATGAACTGTGACAGACACAATTATAATTATGGATACATGAACATGATCTATTATTATTACTATTCAGCCTGCCATTGAGTGCCATGGCCCCGGTTCATGTTCTTTCATTTTCATTTTCTCATATATCTATTTTTTATGTACGATTTAATATATAATATTGTAATTGTGGGTCCTTTTTAGACCCTCTGCCTCTTATTGCCTCTATTCCTCTATGCTATGACTATGAGTATGATGATGTCGATGAGCTCGACTTTCCTAAAAGTAAATGTTCACTTCTTCACCCATGTCCCAGGCCAAGGAAGCAAATCAAGTAATACCATCTTATTCTTATTTCTCTAGTCTAACTCTAATTCTAACTCTTCTAATTCTAACTCTCAGATCTGGACAACACACACAACACAAATCTCTCTACTCTTCTCTAACTTAGTAACTCTGGTCTGTCTAGATTTATTAAACGAATACAAAATATAAAAGGTTTTGTTCAGGTCCATTTTCTTAATGATGCGAAATGCTACTTCAGCAAAATTATAAATCATCAAAATGTCTGTCTCAATGGTCCCCAACCCCAACACATGAAAATCAAAATGCAAAGATAAACAAGTTAGATTTTAGATGAGCAGCTCATCAAAATCAGAAGTCAGAAGTCAGAAGGAACCACGAATTGCAAAGTTGTTGATGAATTTGTAATGTGGAACGTACCGCCCATGAAGAATAAATCTTTTTCATTCGCCTGTAAAAGGCATCTTTGTCGACTTTGATACTCATCGCCACAACTTGCCGTAAATCGTGGAGATCTGCTGCGACAAAATCAGAAAACTCAGGCCAGGCTTAATCTTATTCTTATTTTTGCAAGTCTATAAATACACTGACAATGTGACAGACATGGCGGGATATTGACGTCACTTTCGACAAATATATTTTCATTGGTCAATTCATCACTGAAAAAGATGGATTGGCTTGTTAAAACGTATTTTATTTTCGAATTGTCGCCCTGAATCGCTCTTTTGAGCTCCATGGGATGCTTTTGCGTGATTGCTTAGTAACGGGACTGCTAACGGGACCAGCGTCCCATCCAAATGGGCCAGTTTTCTGAGCCTGTATTTGTACGTGGAGAGTATAAATAAACCTATATGTAGCAACAAAATTACACCCTAACAAAAACCCTAACTCGACCAACTGTTATATGTCTATGTAATCCTTGGGGCAAATCTAAATTTTTCATTCATAATATCATTTTTCTATATCAAATAAAACACAAGGTTAATGAGTTTTTTGAATTTTCTGTCAACCGGGAGATACCTACTAATAATATTGATAGTAAGCTTTCTGTTGTTTCCCAAACTGTTATCATAAGGCTGCCAGATCGAGATTGTGAGAACCTGCGTTCAAGGTATGACAATGAGTCCTTGGGAAAGATTAGACGCATTTTTTTCTTAACTTGTCTCAGGACTGAATGAGCACCTGGCTGTGGACAGTGAAAGATAATATTGCCGCTTGAAAGTATTATGCGCCAAACAGGCTGCTCTACTGTATGCTCCCGGAAAGTTGAGAAGTTTATTGAATTACATGGCCTCCTGCGGAATAATAAATAAATGATGTATGGGTCTGTGATGGGAATACAGATTATAATCTTATCTTTATTTTCATAAAGGGACGCCCCCCGTGTCATTTTCCTGGAATAAGCTTTCTATTGTTTCCCAAACGCCGTCATATCGCAAATCAGTGTACTAGCCAACTCCATGCCCGACCTGGGACAGATCACAGACACGCAAACACACAAGCGGTCCGACCACCATGCAAGGCTTTCGCACCCAGCTGGAAAGTCTGTGGATCAGGAATGAAGGGGGTCAGCCTTCTGGATCTAGATGGTACGCTGCAGTGACCAACTAGCTGACATTATGGCAGCAGTCCTCTCCGGACTATTTATTGAGGTAGAGGCCAATGGTGTCAAATCCAATGAACATATTCTGAATTTTGGTGTGCCACAGGGCTCTGTCCTTGGTCATGTCCTTTTCGCAATTTATATGTAACCCTTTGCCAATGTAATATCTAGATGTGGGCTTGATTGCCATTTTATGCAGATGACTCGCAGAATTACAACTCTGCTACTAGTGACAACCTGAGTAACTTGATTGTACGTTTTGAAAATTTCCTGATTTAAATTAAATCATGGATGAATAACAATAAATTGATGCCAAATGATGATAAGTCAGAGATCATTATGTCAGGAAGACCAAATTTATTGAAAGCTGTTAATGTAAACAGCTTTAAAGTTGGTGACAATGACACCTGGTTCACTTCCCAAGTGAAAACTCTTGGCGTGATCCTAAATTCAGATATTTCTATGTCTGGACAGATTAACCACCTTAATAAATGCATGTATGTCTCGATCAGGAAAATAAGTAAGATTAGACACTTAATATCATCCAAAATTGCTGAATTGTTAGTCAATGCCCTTGTGTTGTCAAAGCTTGACTATTGCAACTCTCTTTTAACTCATACATCCGAAGATAAACTAAGAAGCCTGCAAGTTGTTCAGAAAAACGCGGCAAGACTTATTTGAAAGAAACGTAAATTTGATCCTGCCACTTGCCTATTAAAAGAGTTCCATTGACTGCCAGTCGAGGAACGAATTACGGTATATATAAAGTTTGCACGGTTCTGGTTAAGGCCCTGAACGCCGACTGCCCCGTGTACTTCAGAGATTTGCTTAATGTGTATACTCCAATACGAAATTTAAGATCAAATGACGACAAATCAATATTGGTCAAACCAAAAATCACCCAAAAAAATCGTTGAGCAATCATTTACTTTTTCGGCACCCCACTTTTGGAACACACTACCGGTGCATGTCAGGTGTTCAGGAAGTCTTACGATTTTAAATCTAAACTCAAATCCCACCTTTTTACGTCATGAATGACTATATTTATTTACTGTCAATGTATTTTATGTTTTATATTATGATTGTAAAGCGCTTAGAGTCTGTTCAACAGGGGCAATTAAATGGGGCAACGTGGTAGTATTGAGAGTTGGTGGCATAGGTTTCGTATCTCGACAATATTGTTTAATTCGCAGTCATCAAACTTTCGTGTACGGATTTTCCGTTTAGATTTTTGTGGAACAAGGTATTTGTCGGGGGCTATAGATGGTGGTACCTGATCTTTGAAGACTTTGAACATGGAACTCAGTCGAGCATTTTCCCTCTCTCTTGTAAACTGTTTGTTTATCGAGTCCCCTTTATACCGCAAAAAGCAGTGTAGGGGCCAGCCATATCTCAACCTCTGAACTGAAGGGTGCACATGACAAATGGAAGTAAATCCAAATGTCAATGAGGACTTACACAACTCATCACCTAACACATGCCTAGAAAGACTCTGCATCAGGAATTAAAGACGAGCAAGTGGTGACCCCACTGCGTCTCTTGTAAACTATGAAGTTCATCTGTGTTGGTCATGAGCATTCTGTAGTCCTCTGTTTATACCCTCAGCTATCATTAAAGGAACTGGAGAAACTTTGCCACTTAGTTTAGGCAAATATCATCATCATCATCTGGTCGATTATTCTCCTTGGATATTGATGGAACGCCAGATCTTCCTGTCCTTCATGCAAGTCTTCAGCTCGCTTGCAGTCAGACCAGTGTCTTTC